>CM042411.1:28693555-28753555 GCA_023634145.1 Thymallus thymallus
ACACATCGACAGGTTTTCACCTTGTCAGCTAAGGGATTTGATCCTGCAACCTTTCAGTTACTGGCCCAACACTCTGACAACTAGGCTACCTGTCACCCTATTAGACCCAACCAAATCATGAGAAAAAAAAAGAGAATTACTTGACACATTGGAAGGAATTCACAAAAATACAGAGCAAACTAGAATGCTATTTGGTCTTAAACAGAGAGTACACAGTGGCAGAATACCTGACCACTGTGACAGACCAAAACTAAAGGAAATCTTTGACTATGTACAGACTCAGTGACTATAGTCTTTTTATTGAGAAAGGCCGCCATAGGCAGACCTGGCTCTCAAGAGAAGACAGGCTATGTTCACACTGCCCCCAAAATGAGGTGGAAACTGAGCTGCACTTCCTAACTTCCTGCCAAATGTATGACAATATTAGAGACACATATTTCTCTCAGATAACACAGACCCACAAAGAAATCGAAAACGAATTCAGTTTTGATAACCTCCCATCATATCTCCTGGGTGAAATACCACAGTGTTCATCACATCAGCAAGATAAACACCATTGTAAATACAACCTATATTTTCCTTTTTGTACTATTTGCACATTGTTACAACACTGTATGTAGACATAATATGACATTTGAAATGTCTTTATTCTTTTGGAACTTTTGTGAGTGTAGTGTTTACTGTTCATTTTGTATCGTTTATTTCTCTTGTGTTTATTATCTATTTCACTTGCATCCGTTTAACATATGTTTCCCATGCCAATAAAGCCCTTAAATTGAAATGGATCCAGATAGACACAGTGTCATATGATCTAGATAGTCAATAGTGAGTCAGTCAGTTCAGCACTTATTTATTTTATTTCACAATATATTTTGCATAGTACAGTACTGAGCTTATCTCCCCCAGGGAATCCAAATGGCACCATATACCCTGTAGAGTGCACTACTCTTCTGCTGCACTATGTAGGGAATAGGGTGCAATTTGGGACGCATACATTTCATAAGACTGATCACCTCTGGCTCTGTTCTGTAGGCCGAACCAACCTGCTTCATTGACATAACAGCAGCACTATTAGCATCCCTATGGCTGTTAGCTTTAGAGATGTTAGCCTACTGTTGGTATTTACCACAACAGAAACTGATAAGGACTTAAGGAGGGCCAGAGAGGTGGGAACACTCAATGAACTGAGATTTAATGAGTGAATGATGACCTATTTTGTTGATAGAACTTGTTTTACTGTGGTGTGTATGTGTCTATTGTATGCATTACTATTTTCATATTAATAGAATCTAGCCATTGTAATATAATCTAGCCTTTGTAATTGAATCTATCCTTTGTAATTGAATTTAGCCTTTGTAATTTAATCTAGCCATTGTAATTTAATCTAGCCTTTGTAATTTAATCTAACCATTGTAATTGAATCTAGCCATTGTAATTTAATCTAGCCATTGTAATTTAATCTAGGCCAAGATAAAGTTGTTCTCATGGATGGCTATCGACTTACCATCCATTAATAAATAAATAGATAGACAGTTGGGACAAAGCTACACTGATACTTGTATCATAACAGTTCTGATTTATGTGTCCCAAATAGCATCCTGTTCCCTATATAGTGTACTACTAAAGTTGTGCACTAAACAGAATAGGATGTGATTTGGGAAGCTTTATTTTGAGCTCTGCCATCACA
Organism: Thymallus thymallus; assembly: GCA_023634145.1. NCBI lineage: Eukaryota > Metazoa > Chordata > Actinopteri > Salmoniformes > Salmonidae > Thymallus > Thymallus thymallus. The sequence continues at coordinate 28,695,243 of CM042411.1, forward strand.
GGAGGCTGTCTGATAATGACTGTAAAGTAGCAGCAGGCTGACTGATAATGACTGTAGAGAAGCAGCAGGCTGTCTGATAATGACTGTAGAGAAGCAGCAGGCTGTCTGATAATGACTGTAGAGAAGCAGCAGGCTGTCTGATAATGACTGTAGAGAAGCAGCAGACTGTCTGATAATGACTGTAAAGAAGCAGCAGACTGTCTGATAATGACTGTAAAGAAGCAGCAGGCTGTCTGATAATGACTGTAGAGAAGCAGCAGGCTGTCTGATAATGACTGTAGAGAAGCAGCAGGCTGTCTGATAATGACTGTAGAGAAGCAGCAGGCTGTCTGATAATGGCTGTAGAGAAGCAGCAGGCTGTCTGATAATGACTGTAAAGAAGCAGCAGGCTGTCTGATAATGACTGTAGAGAAGCAGCAGGCTGTCTGATAATGACTGTAGAGAAGCAGCAGGCTGTCTGATAATGACTGTAGAGAAGCAGCAGGCTGTCTGATAATGGCTGTAGAGAAGCAGCAGACTGTCTGATGACTGTAGAGAAGCAGCAGGCTGTCTGATAATGACTGTAGAGAAGCAGCAGGCTGTCTGATAATGACTGTAGAGAAGCAGCAGGCTGTCTGATAATGACTGTAGAGAAGCAGCAGGCTGTCTGATAATGACTGTAAAGAAGCAGCAGGCTGTCTGATAATGACTGTAAAGAAGCAGCAGGCTGTCTGATAATGACTGTAGAGAAGCAGCAGGCTGTCTGATAATGACTGTAGAGAAGCAGCAGGCTGTCTGATAATGACTGTAGAGAAGCAGCAGGCTGTCTGATAATGACTGTAGAGAAGCAGCAGGCTGTCTGATAATGACTGTAGAGATGCAGCAGGCTGTCTGATAATGACTGTAGAGAAGCAGCAGGCTGTCTGATAATGACTGTAGAGATGCAGCAGGCTGTCTGATAATGACTGTAGAGAAGCAGCAGTCTGTAGAGAAGCAGCAGTCTGTAGAGAAGCAGCAGTCTGTAGAACGGCTTTGTGCCATTTAATGTGTTCAATGTCAGTAGAGCGAGACTGAGAATGATTTTCTGTCTCCCGCCTCTCTTCCTTATCTCAGCCTGAACACTCCTTAAAACAGTCTCTCCTTTCTCTTTCTCTCTGTCCCTTCCTCCAAAGTCTGTTTGCTTTCATTAAAGCCGCTGAGGCTGTCAGTCAGGTCTGTCTTTAGATTCAAATATGTTTTTATCAGAGCTCTAACTCTGCTTCATAGGAGAATATTTTGGAAAGATACCTGTAGTTTTAAGGGAACTTCTCCAAACCTGATACCATAACACCACTTAGCCTGTAGGTCAAAGTTCACAAACCTCATTAACTTTCTCAACACAGGCTTTCCCTCCCCAGGCAGCTCCACCATTCCCTCTTCTTCCTCCATCCTGGAGACATCTGAAGCCCCCCCGGCCTGTGATCCCAGACCCCCCCCCTACTTCCCTCTTCCTTCTCCTGAGATCCCTCCCTGCTCCAGCCTGGGCCCCCAAGTGGCGCAGTGGTCTAAGACACTGCATTTCAGTGCTAGGAGAGGTGGGAAGAGGAGAAGTGGGAAGAAGAGAGGAGAGGTGTCACTACAGACAACCTGATTCGAATCCAGACTGTATCACAACCAGCCGTGATTGGGAGTCCCATAGGGCTGCGCACAATTGGCCCAGCGTCGCCCGAGTTTGGCCGGTGTAGTCCGTCATTATAAATAAGAATTTGTTGTTAACTGACTTGCCTAGTTAAATAAAGGTTAAATAAAAAAATAATTAAAAGCCCTGTGAACCCTTTCTCCCATGTGTTCCAGCCCTGTGAACCCTTTCTCCCATGTGTTCCAGCCCTGTGAACCCTGTCCCCTACTTTCTCCCCTGTGCTCCAGCCCTGATCTAGGGGCGTCAAAACAAGCAGAAGGGTGTGAGTTGATACCAGTTCAGTTCTAATCTGCGCCCTGCTTGGGAAAGCCCCAGCCCCCCCACCAGCCCTAACCCCCTGCTGTTCCTGATTTACAACCAGGGGGTGTCTGTAGTTTACAGTGCCTGTCCAGAGGGCCTTAGGTGTGGGGAGGAGTTGGTCGGTCACTCCCAGGTTGTCCCCTCTGACCCTGGGCCTCTGGTTCCTGACTGCTTCACACCTCTCTTCCTCACCTCTCCTCTTCCCCACTTTTCCTCCCCTCTCCCCTCTCCTTCTCCCCAGTCGAGCCCATTATCCTGTCAGAGACCTCCTCCTCTCAGCAACACAACACGCGTCAGCGTCCGTGTTGTTTTTTACATAGGAACTGTTCAGATTGATAGTGATATGACATCTCAACTTTCATCTTACTGAGAAGAACAGTTTATGAATCCACAGCTGTTAGATAAGAAATGCCTGAAAGGTTTTGGCATTTTTCCATAGAAGTCCATTCTCTACCGCTCTGATTGGCAGGCAGATAGGTGGGGAGGTAGGTGGTGGGCTGGGCTGGAACAGTCACACACAAACCTGCAACATAATATTTAGTTAGTGTTGTCTCTCACTGTGCCCCCCCCCCCCCCCCCTATCTACAGTGGGGAGAACAAGTATTTGATACACTGCCGATTTTGCAGGTTTTCCTACTTACAAAGCATGTAGAGGTCTGTAATTTTTATCATAGGTACACTTCAACTGTGAGATCCAGAAAATCACATTGTATGATTTTTTAATAATTAATTTGCATTTTATTGCATGACATAAGTATTTGATCACCTACCAACCAGTAAGAATTCTGTCTCTCACAGACCTGTTCGTTTTTCTTTAAGAAGCCCTCCTGTTCTCCACTCATTACCTGTATTAACTGCACCTGTTTGAACTCGTTACCTGTATAAAAGACACCTGTCCACACACTCAATCAAACAGACTCCAACCTCTCCACAATGGCCAAGGCCAAGAGAGCTGTGTAAGGACATCAGGGATACAATTGTAGACCTGCACAAGGCTGGGATGGGCTACAGGACAATAGGCAAGCAGCTTGGTGAGAAGGCAACAACTGTTGGCGCAATTATTAGAAAATGGAAGAAGTTCAAGATGACGGTCAATCTCCCTCGGCCTGGGGCACCATGCAAGATCTCACCTCGTGGGGCATCAATGATCATGAGGAAGGTGAGGGATCAGCCCAGAACTACACGGCAGGACCTGGTCAATGACCTGAAGAGAGCTGGGACCACAGTCTCAAAGAAAACCATTAGAACACACTACGCCGTCATGGATTAAAATCCTGCAGCGCACGCAAGGTCCCCCTGCTCAAGCCAGCGCATGTCCAGGCCCGTCTGAAGTTTCCCAATGACCATCTGGATGATCCAGAGGAGGAATGGGAGAAGGTCATGTGGTCTGATGAGACAAAAATAGAGCTTTTGGTCTAAACTCCACTCGCCGTGTTTGGAGGAAGAAGAAGGATGAGTACCAAGAACACCATCCCAACCGTGAAGCATGGAGGTGGAAACATCATTCTTTGGGGATGCTTTTCTGCAAAGGGGACAGGATGACTGCACCGTAATGAGGGGAGGATGGATGGGGCCATGTATTGCGAGATCTTGGCCAACAACCTCCTTCCCTCAGTAAGAGCATTGAAGATGGGTCGTGGCTGGGTCATCCAGCATGACAACGACCCGAAACACACAGCCAGGGCAACTAAGGAGTGGCTCCGTAAGAAGCATCTCAAGGTCCTGGAGTGGCCTAGCCAGTCTCCAGACCTGAACCCAATAGAAAATCTTTGGAGGGAGCTGAAAGTCCGTATTGCCCAGCGACAGCCCCGAAACCTGAAGGATCTGGATTGGAAGAGTGGGCCAAAATCCCTGCTGCAGGTGTGTGCAAACCTGGTCAAGAACTACAGGAAACGTATGATCTGTAATTTCATACAAGGTTTCTGTACCAAATATTAACTTCTGCTTTTCTGATGTATCAAATACTTATGTCATGCAATAAAATGCAAATTAATTACTTAAAAATCATACAATGTGATTTTCTGGATTTTTGTTCCGTCACTCACAGTTGAAGAGTACCTATGATAAAAATTACAGACTTCTACATGCTTTGTAAGTGGGAAAACCTGCAAAATCGGCTGTGTATCAAGTACTTGTTCTCCCCACTGTATATCTCTGTCTCTCTCTATCTCTGTCTCTCTTTTTCTATCTCTCTATCTCTGTCTCTATCTCTCTCTATCTCCCACGCTCTCTCCATCTCTCTTCCTTTCTCTCTCTCTCTCTTCCTTTCTCTCTGAGTTTATCTCTGTCTTTTCAGTCTATTATGTCTGTTAAACGTGTAGATTCAATTCCCTGATTGGCTCATTCTTTTAATAGTGTCCCATGAACATGTGGTGACTGTAGTCTTGACTCTGGTAATTGTTTTAAATGTGTCACTCTTTTCAAGTCGTTCTATTCATCTCCTAATTTGAATTGAGGAAGTGTTGATACTCCAAATCCTGTGAACTGAAACGCCATCTCCCATTATAGGGTTGTAGTTGGATATCCATTTGATATGTGTATCTCTAAATTGCCTCCCTGCTTCACTGATTGTGAGAGTAGGTTATTGTACATGCATACAGTACACAGGTTACCGTCTCTCTTTCTGTATGTTGTGTGTGTTCCCCCCTCCCCCCTCTCTCTCTCTCTCTCTCTCCCTCTCTCTCCCTCTCTCTCTCTCTCTCTCACTCTTCCCCCCCCTCTGTCTCTCTCTCTCTCTCTCTCTGTCTCTATTTCTCTCTCTCTCTATCTCCCTCTCCCTCTCTCTCTGTCTCTATTTCTCTCTCTCTCTATCTCCCTCTCTCTCTCTCTCTCTCTCTCTCTCTCTCTCTCTCTCTCTATTCTCCCCTCTCTCTCTCTCTCTCTCCCCCCCCCTCTCTTTCTCTTCCTCCCCTCTATATTCCTCTTTATCATTCTCTCTCTCTTTGTATTCACCTGAGCTTGCCTTGGGGATTCAAATACTGTTTCACTTCTACTTTTCAAACTGCCATCTATTGTCTTCTATTATGTTGGCTGCTAGCCCTGCAGTTAGAGCGCTGGGCCAGTAAAGGTAGCTGGTTTGAATACCTGAGTTCTCTTTCTCTATGTCTCTCTCTCTCTTTCTTTTTCCCTTCCTCCCCCTCTATATTTATCTTTCTCATTCTCTCTCTCTGTCGTGCATTGCCAGTAAAGGTTGCTGGTTTGAATACCTGAGCTGATAAGGTAAAAAAAATCTGTCAATGTGCTCAAGGTACTTAACCCTAATTTGCTCAAGGGTATTGTACTACTATGGCTATCTCTTTCTCTAAATACATTTGCTTCCTGATTCTAATAATAGCTCTCCTTCCTCCTTGTCTCTTTCTTCACCTCTATCGTGGGTGAATACGTCTGTTTGTCAGGCCTCTCTAGTCCAGTGTGACAGAGAGGGTCATTGAGCTCCCTGCTAAGTCTTCATCACCTCTCTGTCCAACACTCTCTCACCAAAAAATGATCCTCGACATCCTCTTATTCAAATGATGCAACTGCTGTCCCAGTACCAGATCAGGGCGTGTTCGTACAAGATGAACTGAACCTCCACTTTGGTCTGGTGTATCAACATTGACAATATGAGCTTTAGAGGAGACAGGTGATGTTTTTTAGCTCAGCAGGTCTTGTGGTACACAGCAGACAGGGGTTCAGTCCCAGTGTGTCACATTGGGCCACAGTGACTGAGAGATGAGTCTTAGTAGATTCTTTTCAGAGAGTTTAGGTATGTATAGGGCTTCTGTATGTCTATGAGACACATCAACCCCAACACCCTATAGCCTAGTTTACTTTAGCAGTACAATGGCCTTAATACCATTGTATTGGTTTTAAACCAGGGTGGTTTTAGTCCTGGGTGATTAATGGGTTGACAGAGGGATTTGGCCTATGTTTACCCAGAGATAGGTTCCCTTCACTGGGCAGGACAGGAACGCCTGGTGGCCTCCTTTTACCCATTCCTCCTTCTATCAATGTCAATCTCAGTGTTAGTCAATGCGGATGGGCTGTCTGATTAAACCTCCCAGCCTCAGCCTGCTCCTCCAACAGTGTCTGATGTCTAAAATCTACTGTTCAGTAAGAAGTGTGTGACAGAAAAGTTTTTGTGATGGGATCAAATGTATTGGGTCACATACACGTGTTTAGCAGATGTTATTGCAGGTGTAGCGAAATGCTTTTGCTTTTGCTTCTAGTGCAGTAATATCTAACAAGTCATATCTAACAGTTTCACAACATATACCCAAATACACATAAGCCTTTATAGTATGCAGTATGCACATATAAGATATTGGTGTTTTATTTCCTTAAAGTGGCTGGTGATTTCTAATCTATGTCTATGGGCAGCAGTCTCTGATGTTCTAGAGATGGTAGTTTAGCAGTCGGTGAGGGACTATGTTGTCAGGTTGTCCTTGTGTAGGTCTATGTGCTCACTGCAGCAGTTATAAAACCCTGCCTATGTACAGTCAGGAACACTTTGTCTAATGTCAGTGTAACTGCCTGAATTGGAATGCAAATTAAGTTGAAATGAAACCGTACTCAAAGAACCTGTTCCTCTCTTCCCACCCCTCCCTCCCTCCCTCCCTCCCTCCCTCCCTCCCTCCCTCCATTCTCTCTCGTGAGCTACACCTGTCAGACTAGCTGGGGTACCTCTGGATGGAGGACACTACGGAACCTGCCCAACCAGTCTGGTGAGCCGGAGAGAGGAGTGTGCAGCAACAAGGGGCCATCGAGATAGCCTCATTCTCCATAGGTATCTATGGTAAGAGGCTATGCTAATGCTAGCCAGCTGAAGCATAGACCTGTGCTTGTGTGTGTGCGCACACGTGTGTGGTACGGATCTCCTTAGGCACTCTGTCTTCCCCAGGCAGTCTCATCATTGACAAACTCATTATTTGGAATAGTAGGACTACCTTCATGTGCAGGGTACTACAGGTGTAGAGGAGTGGTTAAGAGCCATACAACACCTTCCAGGTTACTCTGGTGAAGAAGCACTGCCTCATGTAAAACAGTATGCCTGGTCAGATCACTGCATTCTGTTACAGCATAGGATGTTTATCGGTGGTGCCATCTTGTCTGTCTTTGCCTATGTCCCAAATGACATCCTGTTCCCTATAAGGCTCTGGTCAAAAGTAGTGCACTATGTAGGGCCCCTCAAACTCTACTCTGGACCTCGAAGCCAGTTCCACTGAATTTTTTCATTGTTTCTAACCAGGGACTGAGTTGTGCAGGTGTGTGCAATTTTTCAGGTAGAACAGAAAACCAGCAGGCTCCGGACCTTGTAGGGCTCCCAAGTGGCACAGCGGTCTAAGGCATTGTTAAACGACACCGGTATAAATGTAAGAGGCTGTAGATTTCGTCACCTCACTAATCATGACATATGACACAATGCAGAGAGGGTAAGACATGGTGTTGGATGAGTAACGTACACCAGTCAGTCACAACATGTCACAACATGCCTTTATGAGGCGGGGGAGTGTACTCTCTAGGATATCGGTTGTCTCGGTCGTGGTGGCATCATTTCCTTTCTTGCTGCTGTGCCACTTAGCTAACGTATGACCCAAGTCTATCTCACCCCCCCCCCCCCCACACACACACACACACAACCCTCATCCCCAGTGTGAGAACATCGCCCTCACCTGATTCCCAGACAAGGACACGCCCAATCTGGCATCTCCCAGCCAATCACGTCCCAGAATGCAAATGTGTCATTATATATTCACATATAAACATGCACAACTGTCATATTGGGAGAATTGTAAATATTAAATGGAGAATAATGATATTACAGTTTTATGAGTCTTTCTACTAAACAACAACAACCAGTGGAGGCTGTTGAGGGGAGGACGGCTCATTATAATGGCTGGAACGGAGTCAATGGAATGGCATCGACTACCCGGAAACCCCGTATTTGATGTATTTGATCTCACACCTAAGTGATGATGAAACAATAATGTTTCTAAACACTTCTACATGAATGTGGATGCAACCATGAGTATGGATAGTCCTGAATGAATCGGGAATAATGATGAGTGAGAAAGTTACAGATGTTATTCCCGAAAGACAATGCTAACATCTCACCACTACAATAACAGGGGAGGTTAGCATTTTTGGGCGAGTATGATTTGTAACTTTTTATACAGTATGTTCTGATGAGGGCTGAGACCTTGTCTGTGTATTGTGGTGCAGGTTTATTGATCACAACACGTGGTAGCAGCATTTAATATATATATATACTTAAATTTAACCTTTATTTAACTAGGAGAGTCAGTTAAGAACAAATTCTTATTTACAAAAAAATATATATATATATGTATATATTTTATTTCATAAACACCCAATTCCCCTGTGTGAAAAGGAAATTGCCCCCTTACACTCAATAACTGGTCGTACCACCTTGAGCTGCTATGACTCCAACCAAACGCTTCCTGTAGTTGTTAAACAGTCTCTCACGTTGCTTTGGATGACGTTTGGCCCACTCTTCCATGCAGAACTTCTTTAACTCAGCATCATTTGTGGGTTTTCAAGCATGAACTGCTCGTTTCAAGTCCTGCCACAACATCGCAATTGGGATTGGGTCTGGACTTTGATTAAACCGTTCTAAAACCTCAAATGTGGGATTAGGTCTGGACTTTGACTAGGCCATTCTAAAACCTCAAATGTGGGATTAGGTCTGGACTTTTACTAGGCCGTTCTAAAACCTGTCTTTCGTCCTTTCTTTATTCCCTGAACGATGTGAAGAGCTCATAACGGCCTGAGTCTGGGGTTGTCCAGGATCATCAGTGGTCACCGTAATGAGCCTCTGATTGGTTGTTTGAAGTGGTAATCAGTGTTAAATGTCAAGTAGCCTACTACAGCCTGGGTGGCATACTTATAATTCCACTACAATTCATGCTGGACTATTTCCTTTTGCTATTGTTTTACAAATCATGTTTGCACCCACTATCCTTGTGTAGCACCTATCCAGAGTTACTGTGTTCGTCATCCATGGGTCGTGTCATGAATGTGTCATATTACAAAATGAATGTTAGATTGATATTACTCTTCATTGATTGTTTTGTTCCCATTAATCACACATAAAACTGTTCCCATGTATCAACTCAAAGACGCCACTTCAAAGAAAACATTTACCACACTATCCTCTGTCGAAACTGGGGTTCTATCCTTCAGAGTTAGAGAGAGAGAGGGAGAGTTAGAGGGAGAGTTAGAGGGAGAGTTAGAGGGAGAGTTAGAGAGAGAGTTAGAGAGAGAGTTAGAGAGAGAGTTAGAGGGAGAGTAAGAGAGAGAGTTAGAGGGAGAGTTAGAGAGTTAGAGGGAGAGTTAGAGGGAGAGTTAGAGGGAGAGTTAGAGGGAGAGTTAGAGAGAGAGTTAGAGAGAGAGAGAGGGAGAGTTAGAGGGAGAGAGAGAGAGGGAGAGTTAGAGGGAGAGAGAGAGAGGGAGAGTTAGAGGGAGAGTTAGAGAGAGAGAGAGGGAGAGTTAGAGGGAGAGAGAGAGAGAGAGAGAGGGAGAGTTAGAGGGAGAGAGAGAGAGAGGGAGAGTTAGAGGGAGAGTTAGAGAGAAGAGAGTTAGAGGGAGAGTTAGAGGGAGAGTTAGAGGGAGAGTTAGAGAGGGAGAGAGAGAGAGAGGGAGAGTTAGAGAGAGAGGGAGAGTTAGAGGGAGAGAGAGAGAGAGAGAGAGAGAGAGAGGGAGAGTTAGAGAGAGAGAGAGAGGGAGAGTTAGAGAGAGAGTTAGAGAGAGAGAGAGGGAGAGAGAGAGAGAGGGAGAGAGAGAGGGAGAGTTAGAGAGAGGGGGAGAGAGAGAGAGAGAGAGAGAGAAGAGAGAGAGAGAGAGAGAGAGAGAGAGAGAGGGAGAGTTAGAGAGAGAGAGAGGGAGAGTTAGAGAGAGAGTTAGAGAGAGAGAGAGGGAGAGGTTAGAGGGAGAGAGAGAGAGAGGGAGAGAGAGAGGGAGAGTTAGAGAGAGAGAGAGAGAGAGAGAGAGAGAGAGTTAGAGAGAGAGAGTTAGAGAGTTGGAGAGAGGGGGAGAGTTAGAGAGAGAGAGAGAGAGAGAGAGAGAGAGAGAGAGAGAGAGAGAGAGAGAGAGAGAGAGAGAGAGAGAGAGAGAGAGAGAGAGAGAGAGAGAGAGAGCGTTAGAGAGAGAGAGCGTTAGAGAGAGAGAGAGTTAGAGAGAGAGGGAGAGTTAGAGAGAGAGTTAGAGAGAGAGGGAGAGTTAGAGGGAGAGTTAGAGGGAGAGTTAGAGAGAGGGAGAGTTAGAGGGAGAGTTAGAGGAGAGAGAGGGAAGAGAGGGAGAGTTAGAGGGAGAGTTAGAGAGAGAGTTAGAGAGAGAGGGAGAGTTAGAGGGAGAGTTAGAGAGAGAGTTAGAGGGAGAGTTAGAGAGAGAGTTAGAGAGAGAGTTAGAGAGAGAGTTAGAGAGAGAGTTAGAGAGAGAGTTAGAGAGAGGAGAGTTAGAGGGAGAGTTAGAGGGAGAGTTAGAGAGAGGGAGAGTTAGAGGAGAGTTAGAGGGAGAGAGAGGGAAGAGAGGGAGAGTTAGAGGGAGAGTTAGAGAGAGAGGGAGAGTTAGAGGGAGAGTTAGAGGGAGAGTTAGAGAGAGAGTTAGAGAGAGAGTTAGAGAGAGAGTTAGAGAGAGAGTTAGAGAGAGGGAGAGTTAGAGGGAGAGTTAGAGAGAGGAAGAGTTAGAGGGAGAGTTAGAGAGAGAGAGAGAGTTAGAGGGAGAGAGAGGGAAGAGAGGGAGAGTTAGAGGGAGAGAGAGGGAAGAGAGGAGAGTTAGAGGGAGAGTTAGAGGGAGAGTTAGAGGGAGAGTTAGAGAGAGAGGGAGAGTTAGAGGGAGAGTTAGAGGGAGAGTTAGAGAGAGAGGGAGAGTTAGAGAGAGAGAGAGACAGAGGGAGAGTTAGAGAGAGAGAGAGAGAGAGTTAAGAGAGAGAGAGAGAGGGAGAGTTAGAGAGAGGAGAGAGAGTTAGAGAGAGAGAGAGGGAGAGTTAGAGGGAGAGGGAGAGTTAGAGGGAGAGTTAGAGGGAGAGGGAGAGTTAGAGGAGAGGAGAGTTAGAGGGAGAGTTAGAGGGAGAGTTAGAGAGAGAGTTAGAGGGAGAGTTAGAGAGAGAGTTAGAGGGAGAGTTTTAGAGAGAGTTAGAGGGAGAGTTAGAGAGAGAGTTAGAGGGAGAGTTAGAGAGAGAGTTAGAGAGAGAGAGAGAGGGAGGGTTAGAGAGAGAGTTAGAGGGAGAGTTAGAGAGAGAGTTAGAGAGAGAGAGAGAGGGAGGGTTAGAGAGAGTTAGAGGGAGAGTTAGAGAGAGAGTTAGAGAGAGAGTTAGAGAGAGAGTTAGAGAGAGAGAGAGGAGGGTTAGAGAGAGAGTTAGAGGAGAGTTAGAGAGAGAGTTAGAGAGAGAGAGAGAGGGAGAGTTAGAGAGAGAGTTAGAAGGGGAGAGAGGGAGAGTGGGACACTAATGAATAACAGTGAGACTTCCCATGGGCTGTAAGGCAGAGAGAAGGAACTGACAGGAATTTTAGAGGACTTTATTTTTATTGGCAAAAGATCCTCAAAAAAGGTAAAAGAGGGATTAATAAAATCCCCCTGAATGTATCTCTTCATCAGGGCAGGTAAACTCTCCAGACAAGTTAGCAGTGAACCATGGTAGTACCTTCCTTACACCACTGCCCTCCCCTCTCATAAAGACACAAACTAGCATCCTAGTCCCACTGTCACATGACTCCATTAGAACATTACTGCATCTGTTGGTTCAATGTCTCTCTGTGTATGAGAAGGTGACATCAGTGCCAAGTCAAGTTAGTGCCAAGTCATGGGTCGGCAGGTAGGTGAGTGGTTAGAGCGTTGGGATAGTTTCGGCCCGTAACCGAAAGGTCGCTGGATCAAATCCCTGAGCTGACAAGGTAAAAATCTGTCATTCTGCCCCTGAACAAGGCAGTTAACCCACTGTTCCTAGGCCGTCATTGTAAATAAGAATTTGTTCTTAACTGACTTGCCTAGTTAAATAAAGGTTAAAAAATTTAATAAAATGAACAGGCCCTTGGGGCATAACTGTAACATTGGATTTGGGTAGGTCAGGTAGTGGCTAAGTAATAGGTATTAGCCAATAGTCTGAAGCCATTGCTAGATATACCTGTTGTCTAGCATGTCCCTGACAGACGATTGGAGTGAAACTGGATTATTGAAAGCACACATGCGCTGGCAAGCACACAAGTGAAACTGGCACATGGCCAGTGAAGTTTCTTGCGAAGAGGAGCCCTGGGAAAAAGGAAGAGGAGAAGAACAAAGGGATGACTAACTGTGTGAGGAGAGAGATCGAGATGTCATGGGAACCTAAAACCTGTCTGACTTGCTTCTTGATTGCTCAGTATGACTATGAGTGTAGTGTAGTGTGTGTGGGAATAATGGTGTCATGGCTGTCAATATTGAATTACATTATTAGTGGCCATATCTTCTTGGGAGAACCCTTAATGTATGTTAGGATAATGCTGTATGAGTGTATTTGAACCTTTTAGAGGGGTTAAGAACCTTTAGAAGGGTTAAGAACTCCCTCTGACCTGCCCTCACTCTCTGTAGCCTACAGCTCCAGATGTTTATAAACAGCATTTCATATTTTTTATATTCAAACTTGAAGAGTCCTACTAGTGATAGTCTGTTTTAGTGTGGTCTGCTTTAGGGTGGTCTGCTTTAGGGTGGTCTGTTTTAGGTTGGTCTGCTTTAGGGTGGTCTGCTTTAGGGTGGTCTGCTTTAGGGTGGTCTGTTTTAGGGTGGTCTGTTTTAGGGTGGTCTGCTTTAGGGTGGTCTGTTTTAGGGTAGTCTGTTTTAGGATAGTCTGCTTAAGGGTGGTCTGTTTTAGGGTGGTCTGCTTTAGGGTGGTCTGCTTTAGGGTGGTCTGTTTTAGGGTGGTCTGTTTTAGGATAGTCTGTTTTAGGGTGGTCTGTTTTAGGATAGTCTGTTTTAGGGTGGTCTGTTTTAGGATAGTCTGCTTAGCGTAGTCTGAGGCGTAGAAGGCTGCCTTAATCAACATCCACGTCTTCGGCGCCCGGGGAACAATAGGTTAACTGCCTTGTTCATGGTCAGGGCATAGCTAAGCTATCTGTCAACAACTGATTTGACCTCTAGTCTAGGGTCAAGCCCAGTGCAACATGTGTTCACTTGTGTCAGAGGTGTAGAGTGACACAATGATATGGTCTAAAACCCCTGATCTCTGACCTCTCTCGACTGGCTATCTATTGGCTGTGATCTCTCTCTTTAGAGGTATTCTCAGGTCATCAGCAGTCAGAGGAAGTGGAAAGGTTTGCTTTTCCCCATTGATAACTTAGCCTGGGTCCCAGTCTGAGACCAGAAATAGACTGACACCCAGGCTACAACTGTCCTTTAAACAAAGCTGTAACACATTTACGCCTGTTGTGCAAGATGGATTTTACACAGATGATAGCCAGATTGCAGTGATAATGTATGAAGGGTGGGTGAGGATTCTTCTCTTGTATTATATCTTCCATCAGTCTTTGAATCGTACACAAAGTCTGTCACATCAAGATGAACATGCACACACACACACACACACAGGCATGCACTCAACCACACACACCTGACATTTCACTACCCCACCCCTTTGAATACAAATGCTTACCTCCCTGGACAGGAAATACACAGCAGTGTTCATGGCCATCCCTCCATCCATGCATCCATCCTATCTCTCAGTGTGAAAATTGGCACAGGATGTTCTCTTAATTTATACATGAAGTGTCCACATTATCATCACAATCAAATCAGATTACACTGGCTATGTCCCAAATGGCAGCATATTACCACATCCCAAGGTAATGTAATGGTACAGAACACTCAGGATCCCCATAGAGAACAATCCTAAATGCCCATCAGCCTCCAGTAGCGGTATTCCTAAACAGACCTTTTAAATCCACAGGCATTCGAGGTTCTAGACATGGTTACAGAAGTCTTTGGAATCACAATATACATGTGTTATTTTATTCAAATGTAGCAGTGATAAATTGTGACAAAGAATATACATTTAGATTTTTTACCCCAGAATTTATTTCCATCACTTCATTCAAACACAGTGTGAAAAAGTAGGCACTATTGACAGAGGGTTTGGTTTGAGATTAGTGACAAAAATATACAATTTCACAAAAATAAACTCTTTACAGATCTGTAAAATTGCTGACCAATTTTTTTTTAATGAACTGTTTAAAACAAACAGAAAGATATATCAGATTTACATTCACTCTTCCACAAGAAGCATAAAAAGCATCTTGCCTGGGTGCCAACCCTCATCTAGCCTGGGTGCCAACCCTCATCTAGCCTGGGTGCCAACCCTCATCTAGCCTGGGTGCCAACCATCACCTAGCCTGGGTGCCAACCCTCATCTAGCCTGGGTGCCAACACTCATCTAGCCTGGGTGCCAACCCTCATCTAGCCTGGGTGCCAACCCTCATCTAGCCTGGGTGCCAACCCTCATCTAGCCTGGGTGCCAACCCTCATCTAGCCTGGGTGCCAAAACTCATCTAGCCTGGGTGCCAACCCTCATCTCCAACCATTGGTCTGGCAATAACATCACTGTACAAAACAACACAAAACCAGACAGGCACACAAGCTATTTAAAGTGAGTGTTAACATTCAAGCAGAAGCTATTCAGCCTCCTATAATGTACACAGTGTATCCTCTAGACTGGGCAGGCTGATACTTCTGGAGATAGACCCGGTAGTGTGGTCAGGGTCAACTAACAGAGAATCAGAGACAGACAGGAGTGTCTCATTCAGGGTGGCTGGTTGGAGACAGGCAGTAGTGTTTCATTCAGGGTGGCTGGGTGGAGACAGGCAGGGGTGTTTCATTCAGGGTGGCGACAGGCAGTAGTGTTTCATTCAGGGTGGCTGGGTGGAGACAGGCAGGAGTGTTTCATTCAGGGTGGCTGGGTGGAGACAGGCAGGGGTGTCTCATTCAGGGTGGCTGGGTGGAGACAGGCAGGGGTGTTTCATTCAGGGTGGCTGGGTGGAGACAGGCAGGAGTGTTTCATTCAGGGTGGCTGGGTGGAGACAGGCAGGGGTGTTTCATTCAGGGTGGCTGGGTGGAGACAGGCAGGAGTGTTTCATTCAGGGTGGCTGGGTGGAGACAGGCAGGGGTGTCTCATTCAGGGTGGCTGGGTGGAGACAGGCAGGGGTGTTTCATTCAGGGTGGCTGGGTGGAGACAGGCAGGAGTGTTTCATTCAGGGTGGCTGGGTGGAGACAGGCAGGGGTGTTTCATTCAGGGTGGCTGGGTGGAGACAGGCAGGGGTGTCTCATTCACTGGGCTGGGTGGAGACAGGCAGGAGTGTCTCATTCACTGGGCTGGGCGGCTTTTTTGTTTTACTGGCTGGAGTGTCTAGTGTAAACAAACAAGTAAAGAAACAAATGAGGTCCCAGAGACAGGAGTGTCATTCCCTGTGGTGACTGGGCTGGGGATTGGGGCAGGGTAGGTCTCCTCACTACTCCAGGAGTGTCATTCCCTGGGGTTGCTCGGCTGGGGGCAGGGGACTGGGGAAGGGTAGGTCTCCTCACTACTCTACACCCTGTCGCAGGCTGGTGTTGATACTGACTGCTCATTACATCAAAGCCTAATACTGTAATCAACACATAGGCCTGGGAGACATTCCCAGTTCACACACAGGTAAGAAGTTAGCACCTAGCCTAGCGCTGTGACTACAGACACTGTTGCATATGAATAGGTCTGGGTCTGTGTGGCTAGGTAGCACAGAACACAAAGGAGAAAAGGCTAACTACCACCTTCTCTCTCTAAACCCACTCACGCTCTGACTATTTCAGTCATTTAGTGACTTACAGTAGTGAGTTCATACATTTTCATACTTTTTTCCCTTATTGGTCCCCCATGGGAATCAAGCCGACAACCCTGCCATTTCAAGCACCATGCTCTACCAACTGAGCCACACGGGACTTTTACACAGAGGAGGTGCAGTGAAGTCTCAGGTAGGGCACCAATCCAGACCATGCAAATGAGTTCATAACATTTACATGATGGCCTTGTCCCACTGACAGGATGCCTGTGATGTACTTGGTTTAATATTATCTCTATTCTTTCGCTTCTTACTTGGTTACCTAAACCTTGTAGGCCTACTTGACAGATACTGTACTTTCATTAGTGACTATCTGTCAAACTGAGCAATCAGGCATGATAATGTTTTGGTGTAATCAAATGTAATCACTAATCAAAGCAGCTCTGTCCACAGAGAGAGAGATAGGGCGAGAAAGCCTGCTCAGACCAGCCCTGAAACCCATCCACAGCTTCTTTGTGAGAATATCCACAGCATCTATACCAATGTCTCCAGACCAGGAGTGAACTAACACGTTTCATAGGCCCATAGAAGCTCATTCCATTCACCACTGCTGGGATGATTCCAAAGCTCCATCACTCTTACAAAGTCTTCATAAGTTAATAAATAATAGTATTTCTGTCCATGACCAATGGGGTCTCTATCTCAGATAAAACAGAAGAACTTCTTCCAGCTGCATTTAGAGAAAGCCTTGGTGCGTCTGTCCGACAGCCGTCTCTTCTTCTCCTTCCTGGCCTTGTGTTTGATGGCAGCAAAGATGGCCGCGTCAAACGCCTCTTTTAAGTTCTTTTGCGTCAATGAAGAACACTCCACGTAGTCCGCCGCTCTGATTTTCTCTGCCATGCTCTGTGCCCGAGGGGTCAGCACCGGTTTAACCCCGCAGTGGTCCAGGTTGATCAGGATGTTGACGTCCAGCAGGAGGTCGGACTGGGTGCCCACAAGGATGATGGGAGCTGATGGGTTGCAGGCTCGGATCTCGGGGACCCACTTGTTGGTGACATTGTGGAAAGAGGCGGGGTTGACCACGCTGAAGCAGAGCAGGAAGACGTCCGTGTGGGAGTAGGAGAGGGAGCGGAAATCATCAAACACCTCCTGGAAATGTCAAGGTAGAGAGAGAGGAAGAGAGAGAGAGAGAGGGGGAGGGGGTAAAGAGAGAGGGGTCAGGTTAGCTGATTCAGCAGAGTGTGTGAATGTGAATGCTGTCTGTGGGTCTGAACAACAACAATGGATGCCGTGAAAGAGAGACACGATGACTCACACAGTATGACATGTAGTGGCCTTTAGAATTAAACACTCCAATCTACTGCTGCTACATGTGAAAGACTGATTGTTTCCTGTCACTAAATCTGTTTGTCAAATTTGTGACTGATTCTACAAAAGCACACGGATGTTTCCGTTCCAACATGTTTCGAACCATTTTCATTAATTTGGACTAATGAGATTCAAGAAAAACCTATTCATTAAGGATGATGTCATTTTCTTATAAAGACAAGAGTCTGATATTCTTACCTGTCCAGCTGTGTCCAGTAGTTGTATTCTGACTGGGGCTCCTTCTACTTGGACTTGACCTGTTGAAGAAAACACAAGAATACAATTATTTTATAACTCAGGTTTGTACATAGTTTGTAAATCATAAGCCCTATTTCCATAAACAATTATAATTTACAGTGCAATAACCTAATACACAACAATACATGCAGTTATTAAATTATTATAAATTAGGCTATTATAAGGTTATAAACGTAGGCTTAAACGGTTTTATGTAATTGTTTTATTTAAGTCATTTGAAGGTACTCACCAGAAAAGACATCAAAGCCGGTCTGTTTGTATTCCGTGGGGTATCCATTTGAGGTGTAACTAACTATCATGCTTGTCTTGCCTACCGACCCGTCCCCCACCAGCATACAGCTGATAGCCGCTGGCTCCCTCTCCAACCTGGCCTCTTGGCTCATCAGTCCGCGTGACGAGGGGACGCAAGATTCTTCACAATAATAATCCATTTGAGGTGGCATGTCCAACAACTAAAATTGAAGAATAGTAACTTTCCAGTGCAGAAGAGATCAGTCTTATGATCCTGGACGGGATGTCTCTAGCATCACTTTGAAGGTTTGTGAATGACGATGTGAGGCCACTTGGTTTTGAGGGAACTTTTCCGCTCAGACAGGTTGTGATTTGCATAGCCCCGCCCCCCGCTAAACGCAGATCAAGAAAAGGTGTGGACTGACACCTAGGTGATGATGAAGCAATGCCCATCTGACTCCCCAGCTAGCACATTTGGTCCCTTGGAAGTTGTGAGATAGTTGGCAAAGAATATATACTTTTTTGTGGCCCCCACCACCATCAAAGTTGCCCATCCCTGATAGATACCGTCTGACAAAAAACCTTGATTGGTTGGTTGACTTCTATTGCATGTTATTTTGAAATATAGGCTACTTCACAAATATTTGCTGTGATATTTGTTTTGAAAGAATGAAGGTAATAATGCAAAGACAAGGCAATAATAATAATAATAAAGTTTACATAGAAATATATTGTGCAACGAATCAAATGTGCAATAAACTACACTGCCTGGCCCCAAAAAAGTCACACACTAATATTTCGTTGGACCGCCTTTAGCTTTGATTACGGCATTCGCCGTGGCATTGTTTCGACAACCTTATGCAGCGTCACAACATTTATTTCCGTCCAGAATTGTATTAATTTTTGGCCGAGATCTTGTAATGACGACGGGAGAGTCGAAGCACTTCCCAAAGACTTTCAATGGGGCTAAGGTCAGGACTCTGGTGGCCAATTCATGTGTGAAAATGGTTAAATAAAACAAATACATGTTGGAAAAATGATTTCATTTTAAATCACTTACAACTAAAAAAACAACTTCATTTTTCTTTTATAGATAACAGAGTTTTACCAGGCGGTTGAGAGGTCAAAATAGGCTGATGCCAGCAATGCCATATTAGAATGCCAATTTGCATAGCATTTTACTAATTTCAACAAAATTACATTGCTTCAAGGGCTTTTTATTGATGAATATTGATTAATTGTCCCAATGGGTCATGAAATGTGGTTTAACCAATATACAGTATGTTGTCTTATATAGTGTCTCAACAATTCAATCATATTTTTCATCAAAATACATATTAGAAAATAAATAAAATGACATACCCCACCATACTATTTATTGACATATCAACCGCCTGGTTGTGCACCGTTTTTTTTTTTAGCCTTTTTACATTTGAACTATTTAGTTTCATATCCCTACTCTTTAAGGTCTCTAGTAACAGGAATGGTTCAATATGAATCCCTCACAAACTGAATTCCTGCCTTTAATCCCATATCTTTGGTGAATGGTTTTGCGTTTTCTTCAATCAGGTACAAGTGAAGATTGGTTCATATCCACTTCTAAATCCATTGTCAAAACATGTTCTACCAGCCGGTTCAGAATAGGGTTAAAGGGTTATGAAGTACAATAATAATGTATATATTTTTTCTTATTTGACTTATCTGCAGTGAATTCAATTTATAATCATCATAAATAGACGGCAGCCCTTTTTGAATATTGGACAAAGTGCGCGTCCTCGAGTCAGACATTAGAACTACAACAGTGTCCTGATCACATGATCATATCCGTGGATCACCTGACCAAACTGGCCCTCCCTTGTACATTTGTATATTTCCAGGAAGCTTCACAAAATTAGGATGTTTTGACTCTTTTTAAATGGATGAGATTGTACCGTTTTCTTTCTTGTGAGCTTCTCTTCTGTTCTGAAACATTTCTCACGAGACGCAGGCAACCTGTTTTTTTTGCAGATTCTAAACAGCTGGCTAGCGCTGTCATGCAATCGCCATGATCTGAAATTGTAGAAGTTAGCCATTAGCTAGGTTTTCTCTGCTTTAGACAATCCCTACGTTTTGCAATGTCTTCTATCCTGGATGAATACGAGGATTCGCAGAACAGCAGGCACCCGGTGCAACACAGTAGCCGCCTGTCTGCTTCCAACATCGGCATAACACACTCCGGTACTGGGGCAAGGCTACGGGCCTCTCAATTGGGTTTTGTTTATGATAAGGCTAGTTGGGACCATCTATATGGTTGAATCTGTACACCAAATTACTTTCATATAACTAATAGAATCCTTATCTGTTAAATGTTTTGCTAGCTTGATACCGATTTGATCACATTGAATAGATTATGTTGGCAAAGATGATGATTGACATAAGTGATTCATGATTCGTTGTAGGGTTCGTGAATGTGAGACTGGAGGAGGAGAAGCCCATATTCAACAAACAGAGGATTGATTTCTCACCCCCAGAGAAGATAAACCACTTCACTGTCTGCAACAATCAGCTATGCATGAGTTTAGGGAAGGACACTCTTCTGAGGTAGGGGACACTTTTATCTGCAACACCCCCCTAGTGATCCAGCGTTATCATGGTCGTGTGAATAGCCCTGTCACCATGCCTGTCCATGCCTCTGTGTAAAACGAGCAGAATGTGTGAATGGTGCTGTTTGTATCTTGATGTGATTGCTAAATGATGGGATTAAAAGGTAAATGAAGGATTAGGCGTTGATCATGTCAGTCATTCAGGGTGATTATGTATCATTTTGGATTGGTGTAATGAGGATATGCATGGATTTGAATGTCTTGTTGCACAACTTTAAAATATCTTTTGAAATAGCTGTGTGTGTTTTCACATAAGATTGTTTACCATATTGGTATCTAAGGTGTTTATTAAGTTTTCCTCTGTATGTTATTCCAGGATTGACCTTGCTAAGCCAGACCAGCCCAACCAGATAGAACTGGGGAGGAAGGATGACAGCAGAGTACACAAGCTCTTCCTGGACCCCACAGGTGAGAATGAAAGAGCTGTTCCTGAACCCCACAGGTGAGAACGAGAGAGCTGTTCCTGAACCCCACAGGTGAGAACGAGAGAGCTGTTCCTGAACCCCACAGGTGAGAACGAGAGAGCTGTTCCTGAACCCCACAGGTGAGAACGAGAGAGCTGTTCCTGAACCCCACAGGTGAGAACGAGAGAGCTGTTCCTGAACCCCACAGGTCCCCAAAGTAGAATACCAGCACAGTACTCCCAGGCAGTAGCAAAAGCGTGACTTTAGATCATTAGAAAGCGTTTGCCAAAAGCCACAAAATTCACCTGAATGGATATCTGCAAATACTGTATATAAATATTGAGGGAGTCCTCTTACATTAGGGAACTTTACAGTCCTATTGATCAAACAACCATGAATAGGTAGTCTCTCTCTCCCTCAGCTGCTTTTACACATCAACAACAAGATCAACAAGTGTTTGCCAGAGAGAGATGAGCTAACATCTAACCAGGGAACAGTAGATAAACCCTCTCAAACTTTTTTAGCTTGTAGTTGGCCGTCAAAATTGCGCTGATAAAGATGGGGAATAATAGCTAACGTTAGGCTCTGTGTTTTTAGCATGCTAAATAAATAGCTACATAAATAGATAAGCTGGCCTATTAGCCACTGTATGACTGACATGAGATCATTGCCCATGCTAGTTTGATTGTATTGAAATTCTCAGCCTTAGTTACATTCGTCTGTTTTTGTCCAAGATATTGAGTCAGTGAAACTGAAACAGTGCATCCCGAAGGGCTGGAGGCAGCGAATAATGTACCAGGCCAGCTGTGATTCACAACCTGATAGCAATATTTGTTGGACTACAAAGACATCTATTGGTGAATTAGTTATGTACTGTATATGAACCATGTATACCAACTATGCCTTACTGTACGTCATGGAGTTCTGAGAAAAAAATAACCTATCTTTAAAACCGCTTATAAAGCATAAACTAGGAATTGTATATTTTTGACTGATATTATGATATTTTCTGTCTTTCATATCTGTGAAGTAGATCTGTCAAAACGTTGTCAGTTTGACTTTAAATGGACTGTTGCCCATTGTCTGTCTAGGTTTTCATAGAGGTATTTCTCAGGTAAATTATCACCAAGCTGTTTTAAATATTGCTAATTGATGTGAGTTAACATACTAAAGAAGTCATTATGGTTGTTAATCGAAGAACCCCAAATGAAAGAAACGTCTGGACCAATTAAATTCACTGCTCTCTCCTCTCCTCCATTGCAGGGTCCAACCTGGTGATCTCTCTCAGTACCAGTTCTAACACTGCTCTCCCCTCTCCTCCCCTGCAGGGTCCCACCTGGTGATCTCTCTCAGTACCAGTTCTAACACTGCTCTCCCCTCTCCTCCCCTGCAGGGTCCCACCTGGTGATCTCTCTCAGTACCAGTTCTAACACTGCTCTCCCCTCTCCTCCCCTGCAGGGTCCCACCTGGTGATCTCTCTCAGTACCAGTTCTAACACTGCTCTCTCCTCTCCTCCCCTGCAGGGTCCCACCTGGTGATCTCTCTCAGTACCAGTTCTAACACTGCTCTCCCCTCTCCTCCCCTGCAGGGTCCCACCTGGTGATCTCTCTCAGTACCAGTTCTAACACTGCTCTCTCCTCTCCTTCCCTGCAGGGTCCCACCTGGTGATCTCTCTCAGTACCAGTTCTAACACTGCTCTCTCCTCTCCTCCCCTGCAGGGTCCCACCTGGTGATCTCTCTCAGTACCAGTTCTAACACTGCTCTCTCCTCTCCTCCCCTGCAGGGTCCCACCTGGTGATCTCTCTCAGTACCAGTTCTAACACTGCTCTCCCCTCTCCTCCCCTGCAGGGTCCCACCTGGTGATCTCTCTCAGTACCAGTTCTAACACTGCTCTCTCCTCTCCTCCCCTGCAGGGTCCCACCTGGTGATCTCTCTCAGTACCAGTGAGTGTCTGTATCTGAACAGGAACACCCAGAAGGTCAGGTCTCTGTCCCGCTGGAGAGGACATCTCATAGAGAGTCTAGGCTGGAACAAGCTACTGGGGACAGAGACCAACACTGGGCCCATCCTAGTGGGAACCAGCCAGGGAATCATCTTTGAGGCTGAGATCTCTGCTTCAGAGGGAAGCCTGTTTAACACCAACCCTGACCAGTACTTCAAACAGGTCAGTGGTAGGATCTGACAATAAATATATGCGATAATACAGTATATCTTCATGTAGGAACATACCCCCAAAATAATAAATTATGTTAATACTGTATGCTTTTTAAAAAGTTGAACCCAAGGAAAGCCATGCTAATCAAACATCTTGACATTCAAACTAATC
This sequence comes from Thymallus thymallus, assembly GCA_023634145.1. Lineage (NCBI taxonomy): Eukaryota > Metazoa > Chordata > Actinopteri > Salmoniformes > Salmonidae > Thymallus > Thymallus thymallus. The sequence continues at coordinate 28,718,204 of CM042411.1, forward strand.
AACCAGTGCTGAGATTGTTTCATTCATTGGTTGCACTCCTTCATGTGAACTTATCCGCAGACTGCACGCTTTTGTTAACAGCTTTTGTTATTGTATTTGATGTAGCATTTTGAAAGTACATTTGCAAAACTAATCCTTATTATGATGAGTAATGTCATGTAATTGAAACAAAAGGTCCATTCCCTGGAGGAGGATGGGAAGCCAGCTCCAGTATGCTGTATAGAGGTGGAGCGAGGTCTGGAGTCAAAAGTCTTCATCATCGCCACCACCAGGAAGCGTCTGTTCCAGTTCGTAGGCCGCGTGGCAGAGGGGGCAGAGCAGCAAGGCTTCAGCTCCATCTTCTCACAGAACCAGGTCTGTTAAAACAGCATTTTAAAACAACAGGGCTGTGTCAGAAATGACACCCTATTCCCTATATAGTGCACTACTTTTGGTCAGAGCCGATGAGGTTCTTTATAACTTGTTATAACCTTATATGAACCCTTTATTGTGTCTTATGACAAGGTTTATAATATGCTATGTCTACTACTACTAGGAGCTGCTGCCCAGCTTCCAGGAGTTTCCTTTTAACATGGGCTACAGTGAGATCACCTTCTACACCTCCAAGCTCAGGTCCTGCCCCAAGGCCTTCGCATGGATGATGGGTAACGGAGTTCTCTACGGTACGCTGGACTACGTCAGGCTGGACTCGCTACTCAGTGATGTGCAGGTACTGTTTTTATATATTTAGGCTAGTATACTTTGTATATATCATGTGCTGTAGTGGTAAGCTCCCCACTGGTAATATGGGTGTTCTGAAGGTCTATTTGTCACTGGTCTTTCAAAATAATCCTATTGTATTCTAGAAATTCATATTGTTGCTGCACTTATTATTATTTTAAATAACTCTCCCTCCCTCCCTCCCTCCCTCCCTCCCTCCCTCCCTCAGGTGTGGGATTACACCCCAGACATAGACTTCAGTTTCAACAAGCCCATCTCCATCGTGTTGACTCAGTTTCACTTTCTACTCCTCCTCCCAGACCGCGTCAAGGCCATCTGCACCCTCAACGGACAGGTGGCCACACAGACACGGACACACACACACACACACACACACACACACACACACACACACACACGGGACTCTGCTGCCGGGTTACTGTTGGGTCTAGGCCGGGTTACTGTTGGGTCTAGGCCGGGTTACTGTTGGGTCTAGGCCCTGTTACTGTTGGGTCTAGGCCCTGTTACTGTTGGGTCTAGGCCCTGTTACTGTTGGGTCTAGGCCGGGTTACTGTAAAAGCACTTAAGCTGCGTTCACAAAGGCGGCCCAATTCTGATATTTTTTCCACCAATTGGTATTTTTACCAATCACATTGTATCTTTTCACATCAACTCTTTTTCAGAGCTAATTTGATTGTTCAAAAGACCAGTTAGAGAAAAACAATTCAAAATTGGGCTGCCTGTCTAAACTAGGGTTGAATATGTTCCCGGTATTTTACAAACGTTCCATCCCGAGAATAAATCACATTTCTCCCGGGTAACCCTGTATTTCCCTCCAAAACCAGAAGTGTCATTCAAAAGGATTATAAACATCTTTGAAATGCAAGAGAAAGGACATAATATTACTTAGGAGTCCGGGCGCAATTTATATTTTTGCCACTAGATGGCAGCAGTGTATGTGCAAAGTTTTAGACTGATCCAATGAACCATTGCATTACTGTTCAAAATGTTGTATCAAGTCTGCCCAAAAGTGCCTAAATGGTTTATTGATACATTTTCAAGTACATAACTGTGCACTCTCCTCAAACAATAGCATGGTATTCTTTCACTGTAATAGCTACTTTGTAAATTGGACAGTGCCGTTAGATTAACAAGTATTTAAGCCTTCTGTCCATATAAGATATAGTTGAAGTCGGAAGTTTACATACACTTTAACCAAATACATTTCAACTCAGTTTTTTACAATTCCTGACATTTAATCTTAGTAAAAATTCCTTGTCTTAGGTCAGTTAGGATCACCACTTTATTTTAAGAATGTGAAATGTCAGAATAATAGTAGAGAGAATGATTTATTTCAGCTTTTATTTCTTTCATCACATTCCCAGTGGGTCAGAAGTTTACATACACTCAATTAGTATTTGGTAGCATTGCCTTTAAATTGTTTAACTTGGGTCAAACGTTTCGGGTAGCCTTCCACAAGCTTCCCAAAATAAGTTGTGTGAATTCTGGCCCATTCCTCCTGACAGAACTGGTGTAACTGAGTTAGGTTTGTAGACCTCCTTGCTCGCACACGCACAGGTCTCCTTCCTGAGCGGTATGACGGCTGCGTGGTCCCATGGTGTTTATACTTGCGTACTATTGTTTGTACAGATTAACAATTGTTGGAAGTATTACTTGTCATGCACAAAGTAGATGTCCTAACCGACTTGCCAAAACTATAGTTTGTTAACATGAAATCTGTGGAGTGGTTGAAATGACTTCAACCTAAGTGTATGTAAACTTTCGACTTCAACTGTATGTCTATGTCCTGGGAAATGTTCTTGTTACTTACAACGTCATGCTAATCACATTAGCGCACGTTAGCTTAACCGTCCCGAGGGCGGGGACACGATCCTTTAGAGCATAACGCTCTGTCTGGATTTGATTAGAGCTTTGATCAGCATGAAGAGAGAGAGAGATAATTATATTATACCGTTTTCTCACGGTTATTTATCCCGGGAAAAGGGAGTGGTTTTGGCCAGTAAATCTCGGTAAGCGGGTTCCTGCCATTCAACCATAGTCTAAACACAGTCTCAGTGACAACTGCTGATGTTGGATTTGTCCAAAATGGCACCCTATTCCCTATGTAGTGCACTACTTTTGACCAGGACCCCTTTATGAATATATTTGATTGATTTATGTATTGATTGACAGGTGGTATACGAGGATGTATTCCCTGATAAGTTTGGCACCCTAAAGAAGATGATCAAGGACCCAGCAGGAGGCCTGGTATGGATCTACACTGAGAAGGCCGTCTTTAGGTACGTTTACATTACATTAGAGTTTTTAGTCATTTAGCAGACACTCCTCCCACAGAGACTTACAATCAGTGCATTCAACTAGGATCGGTAGAACAACAACATATCACAGCCGTTCCTAGTTAAACCTTGTTCAGCCACTATCTGTGGAATCAGACTAGATCTGCCATTGCTAGTTAAACCTTGTTCAGCCACTGTCTGTGGAATCAGACTAGATCTGCCATTGCTAGTTAAACCTTGTTCAGCCACTATCTGTGGAATCAGACTAGATCTGCCATTGCTAGTTAAACCTTGTTCAGCCACTATCTGTGAAATCAGTGCTAGAAATAAAACACACATGAGAGAGTGTGAAAGACAAGCACATCAGTAAGGTTTTTTTCTCTCTCTCCAGATACCACATCCAGAGAGAAGCCAGGGATGTGTGGCAGATGTACATGAGCATGAACAAGTTTGACCTGGCTAAGGAGTACTGCCGGGACCGGCCAGAGTGCATGGACATGGTCTTGGCTAAGGAGGCAGAACACTGCTTCCAGAACAAACGCTACCTGGAGAGTGCTAAGTGCTACGCTCTGACCCAGAACTACTTTGAGGAGATTGCGTTGAAGTTCATCGAGGCGAAACAGGAAGAAGCTCTGAAAGAGTTCCTTCTGAAGAAACTCAACAATCTGAAACAGGTAGGATGTTTTAGGTGACGTAGTCTGTCCAAAATGACACCCTTTGGGCTCTGGTGAAAGTACTGCAATATATAGTGTATACGGTGCCTTTTGGGGCAGATACTTATTTTGTGTGATCTGAGGTAACTTGTAACTAAACTCTTTTGTGTGTTTTTAACTATAATGGACTGTGTTCTTTATCATGTTACCCCTCCTTGCAAACCAAATTTCCCCCTGGGGACAAAACGTTTAATTGATGAATTGAAACAGAGTGAGAAGACCCAGATCACCTTACTGGTCACCTGGCTGACTGAGCTCTACCTGAACCACCTGGGGCTTCTACAATCAGACGAGGGGAAACATGGGGTGTTCCAAGAGACGCGTGATGAGTTCCGGAAGTTCCTCAGTAGCTCAAAACACAAGGAGTGTCTCTATAACAACCGTACAACCATCTACGACCTGCTGGCTAGCCATGGCAACGTGGACGACATGGTCTACTTCTCTGTCCTCATGCAGGTATCTTATGATGCTTTTTATCCAGGGTTGGGCTCATTAAATTTCTAGTAAATTCAGAAAGTGAACCAAATTCCTATATATAATTTCTATTTGATAATGTAAAACACAATACAACCACACATGTGGATAATGCATTTAAAATCATAGAGGATGACAAAAAAAGTTTGAAAAGTCCATTGGGGTCCTCTTAAATAAATGTCTCTAATCATTAACAAACAATAGCATAACATGCCTAGGCTACAGTATAGACCTAGGCTTACTTGGGTTCCAGATCTAATAATAATGAATACATTTATGAATCTGTCAAGCGCTTTTCAAAGAATCTCAAATTGCATGAAATGTAAATCATCCGTCAACAAATGTAAATGGGGAGATTGAAAGACTCAGTCGGCTTGGAACGAACGTTGAGGCAATTTGGGTTGGAAAGGCAGTGTAGGTTCAGTGGAGAGGGCATCGATGGGACGGCCAAGGAGAAACAAAGAGCTCTTCAACAGCTGCTTCACTGGTACTGGTCCTCCATTGCCAGGAATGTAGCACCCACCAGGGTGATGCCACGGGTGCTGAAAAGCATTTAAGAGAATTTCAGTATATTTCCTGAATTGACTGGAATTGAAATAGAATTTATTATATATATAGTATTTATTCGTTCTCTCTTTTTGTCTCTAACAGTGTTCATTTTGTCTAACTATGACAAAAAATACTCAGCAGTGACCTATTTTTCCTGACTAAAACTATGACAATAAAAAAACCTTGACTCAATTCAGCCACAAGAGCATTAGTTAGGTTGGGCACTGATGTTGGGTGATTAGGCCTGGCTCACAGTCAGCGTTCAGGTCTCTGTGCAGGCCAGTCAAGTTCTTCCACACCATTCTCGACAAACCATTTCTGTTTGCACGGTGGCATTATCATGCTGAAACCGGAAAGGGCCTTTCACAAACTGTTGCCACAAAGCACAGAATCGTCTAGAATGTAATTGTATGCTGTAGCATTAAGATTTCCCTTCACTGGAACTAAGGGGCCTGAACCATGAAAAACAGCCCCAGACCATTATTCCTCCCCCACCAAACTTTACAGTTGGCATTATGCATTGGGGCAGGTATCGTTCTTCTGGTCGCCGCCAAACCCAGATTTGTCCGTCGGACTGCCAGATGGTGAGGTGTGATTCATCACTCCATAGAACGCATTTCCACTACTCCAGAATCCAATGGCCGCAAGCTTTATACCACTCTAGCCGACGCTTGGTATTGCGCATGGTGATCTTAGGCTTGTGTGTGGCTGCTCGGCCATGGAAACCCATTTCTTGAAGCTCCCGACGAACAACAGTGCTTGTGCTGACGTTGCTTCCAGAGGCAGTTTGAAACTCTGTAGTGAGTGTTGCAACCGAGCACAGACAACTTTTACGCTCTTCAGCACTCGGCGGTCCCATTCTGTGAGCTTGTGTGGCCTACCACTTCACGGCTGACCTGTTGTTGCTCCTAGGCATTTCCACTTCACAATAACAGCACTTACAGTTGACTTGGGCAGCTCTAGCAGGGCAGACATTTTACAAACTGATTTGTTGGAAAGGGGCATCCTATGACTGTGTCACGTTGAAAGTCCCTGAGTTCTTCAGTAAAGCCATATTACTGCCAATGTTTGTCTATGGAGATTGCATGGCGTTGCGCTCAATTTTATACACCTGCCAGCAAAGGGTGTGGCTGAAATAGACGAATACACTCATTTAAAGGTGTGTCCACATACTTATCTATATATAGTGTATGTACTGCACATGAAGGCAGGGTAAAGTGACTAGGTATCTGGATAGATAATGAAGGCAGGGTAAAGTGACTAGGTATCTGGATAGATAATGAAGGCAGGGTAAAGTGACTAGGTATCTGGATAGATAATGAAGGCAGGGTAAAGTGACTAGGTATCTGGATAGATAATGAAGGCAGGGTAAAGTGACTAGGTATCTGGATAGATAATGAAGGCAGGGTAAAGTGACTAGGTATCTGGATAGATAATGATAATGTGTAAAATAATGAATGGAGAAGCAGAAGTGAAAAATGTGTGTTTGTGCGTCTATTGGAAAAGATGAATGCTATTTGTTGAATATTAGGAGTACAGTAATATTTATGGCATTTTTGTTAAGCTTAGTTTACCCCCTTGACGTTTATGATGGGGAGAAAATCAGAGTTGTAAATTGTTTAATCTGTAGCCAAGGCTTTATAGCCTATATGGTTAATTACGGCTAGCATTGGTTACAATCTGCCACAAGATCACCGGCTAATTTATATGAGGGTATAGTGTGAATGTGCACATCATGGAAGTTAGAGGTAGCCTAAATATGAATTATTATGTCACTAATATGGCTGTGACTAAAACTAGACTAAAATTGTCCAGAGTTTTAGTTGACTGATAATAACTCAAACTAGACTAAAGTTGTCCAGAGTTTTAGTTGACTGATAATAACTCAAACTAGACTAAAGTTGTCCAGAGTTTTAGTCGACTGATAATAACTCAAACTAGACTAAAGTTGTCCAGAGTTTTAGTTGACTGATAATAACTCAAACTAGACTAAAGTTGTCCAGAGTTTTAGTTGACTGATAATAACTCAAACTAGACTAAAGTTGTCCAGAGTTTTAGTTGACTGATAATAACTCAAACTAGACTAAAGTTGTCCAGAGTTTTAGTCGACTGATAATAACTCAAACTAGACTAAAGTTGTCCAGAGTTTTAGTCGACTGATAATAACTCAAACTAGACTAAAGTTGTCAGAGTTTTAGTCGACTGATAATAACTCAAACTAGACTAAAGTTGTCTAGAGTTTTAGTTGACTGATAATAACTCAAACTAGACTAAAGTTGTCCAGAGTTTTAGTTGACTGATAATAACTCAAACTAGACTAAAGTTGTCCAGAGTTTTAGTTGACTGATAATAACTCAAACTAGACTAAAGTTGTCCAGAGTTTTAGTTGACTGATAATAACTCAAACTAGACTAAAGTTGTCCAGAGTTTTAGTTGACTGATAATAACTCAAACTAGACTAAAGTTGTCCAGAGTTTTAGTTGACTGATAATAACTCAAACTAGACTAAAGTTGTCCAGAGTTTTAGTCGACTGATAATAACTCAAACTAGACTAAAGTTGTCCAGAGTTTTAGTCGACTGATAATAACTCAAACTAGACTAAAGTTGTCCAGAGTTTTAGTCGACTGATAATAACAAAAACTAACGAAGGATGAAATGACTCAAATGTGACTAAAATAATGGTACGACAATTTTATGCCACTTTTTATTTCTGTTTCATATAAAGTATGTCTATCTGCTGCTGTATTTTTCTGGGATTAAGAAAGAATCTATATCTATTTAACTATCTCTCTAGGACTATGAGAGGGTGATCTCCCACCACTGTCAGCATGATGACTATAGCGCCGCCCTGGAGGTGCTTTCTAAGCACTGCGACGAGAAGCTCTTCTATAAGTTCTCCCCCGTCCTCATGCAACACATACCTAAGAAGGTGATTAAACTGCTTAGAAATGTGTTGTTGTTATTATTGTCTTCATGTGTTCAAGTACAGTTTGACATGCCATACAATACCATACTTTATTTTCATTTATTTGGGGGAAATTCATGGCTTGTAAAGTGCTGATTGTGTATTCGTGAAAGGGATATTGAATTAATTAATGAACAATAAATATACCTTTTTAATAACCATAAAAGGTGGTGGATGCCTGGATCCAGATGGGTAGCAGGCTGGAGCCTAAGAAGCTGATCCCAGCCCTGGTCAACTACAGTCAGATGGGTTCTACACAACAGATCAACGAGACCATTCGCTATATGGAGTTCTGTGTCTACCAGCTCACTGTGACAGAAGAGGCCATACACAACTACCTGCTGTCCCTCTATGCCAAGTACAAACCTGAAAGTCTCCTGTGGTACCTGGAACAGGTAGGTTCAAGGCTGTGTCCGTCTCAAATGGCACCCTGTTCCCTATATAGCGGAACCGAGGACACTCAGACCAAATGTCTATTGATAATTGTAATTTACTTTTTTTATCATGTTTATTTTATTCTAGTTTAAGTGTCATAGGGTATCTGGAAAGTAAATATATAATACATTAAAATATAATATTATTATTAACACAAACGTATATTATTTTATTATTAATAAATAAAATGTGTTGTTATTGACAGGCTGGGACCCACACGTCAGACATCCACTATGACTTAAAGTATGCCCTGAGGCTGTGTGCGGAACACGGATACCTCCAGGCCTGTGTTCTGGTCTATAAGATCATGGAGCTGTATGAGGAAGCTGTCGATCTGGCCCTACAAGTGAGTGTCTGGGCTAGTTTTGATGAATATGTAGATAACTGTTGATCATTTGATATTAACAGGATATTGCAAGATAAGAAAGTGCAAATAGTGGAATACACCATCAATACATCATTCAATATATACATACATTATCTCAATATATGCATACATTATCTCAATATATGCACACACGATCTCAATATATGCATACATTATCTCAATATATGCATACATTATCTCAATATATACATGCATTATAACATTTTATTTGTTAAATGCTTAGTAAACAACAGGTGTAGATTAACAGTGAAATGGATACTTAGGGGCCCTTCAACAATGCAGATAGAAAGAAAACAGTAATAATAGAATTCTCACTATTTTGCATATAGTCTTATGGTTTGGCTTGGCTTGGCTTGGCTTGGCTTGGGCGTAGAAGCTGTTCAGGGTCCTGTTGGTTCCAGACTTGGTGCATCGGTACCGCTTGGTGTGCGGTAGCAGAGAGAACAGTCTATGACTTGGGTGGCTGGAGTCTTTGACAATTCTTAGGGCCTTCCTCTGACACCACCTGGTATAGAGGTCCTGGATGGCAGGGAGCTCGGCCTCAGTGATGTACTGGGCTGTACACACTAACCTCTGTAGGGCCTTACTGCCGGATGCCAAGCAGTTGCCATACAAAGCAGTGATGCAGCCAGTCAACATGCTGTAAATCTTGCTTTTTGTATAACTTTGGCCCATGCCAAATCTTTTCAGTGTCTGGGATGATGGTGTTGATATGAGCCATGACCAGCCTTTCAAAGCATTTCATGGTTACAGATGTAAGTGCTACAGGGCGATAGTAGTTTAGACAGGTTACCTTGGCTTTCTTGGGCACAGGGACTATGATGGTCTGCTTGAAACAGGGTCAGGGAGAGGTTGAAAACGTCAGTAAAGACACTTGCCAGCTGGTCAGCGCATACTCTGAGTAAGTGTCCTGGTAATCCATCTGGCCCTGCAGCCTTGGGAATGTTAACCTGTTGAAAGGTCTTACTCACATCTGGTAGCCTCGCTTCACTGGGCAGCTCACGGCTGGGTTTTCCTTTGTAATCCGTAATAGTATCCACATCGAACAACCGTCAGAGCCGGTGTAATAGGATTTGATCTTAGTCCTGTATTGACGCTTTGCCTGTTTGATGGTTTGTCGTAGGATGTAGCGGGATTTCTTATAATCTCCTGAATTAGTGTCCCACTCATTAAAAAAACATTTGTCAAGCGGCTGGTGCAACTCTTCTCCTGTGCTGTTTTCCCTCTCCTTCCAGGTGGATGTGGACCTGGCCAAGTCGTGTGCTGACCTACCTGAGGATGATGAGGAGTTGAGGAAGAAGTTGTGGCTGAAGATCGCCCGTCATGTGGTGCAGGAGGAGAAGGATGTGAAGAAGGCCATGAACTGTCTGTCCAGCTGTAACCTGCTCAAGATAGAAGATATACTGCCCTTCTTCCCAGACTTCGTCACCATAGACCACTTCAAGGTAATACTGTAATCAAATATTTAGGTCCAGGATCTAAAACAAACAAACACACAAGACAGTATTTGAGTTGCACTTAATTTACCTAGGAGCTTGCACTTTTGGGACTATTCTATTGGTTCCATTGTACCAGCTAAACCAAATGCGTTGTATTTATGTAATCTCGGCATCCAGCACCAAATCTCAGCTTCTAGTAAGTATTTTACATGTATATGTGTTTCTATGTCCCTCCACACCATCTCTCCCTCCCTCCCTCCCTCCCTCCCTCCCTCCCTGCAGGAGGCTATCTGCAGCTCTTTAGAGGAGTACAACCAGCACATAGACGAGCTGAAGCAGGAGATGGAGGAGGCGACGGAGAGTGCCAAGCGGATTAGAGAGGACATCCAGGAGATGAGGAACAAGTACGGTGTGGTGGAGAGCCAGGAGAAATGTGCTGCCTGCGACTTCCCCCTCCTCAACAGACCCTTCTACCTGTTCCTCTGTGGTCACATGTTCCACTACGACTGCCTTTTACAGGAGGTCAGTATGCAAACCCATTTTATTTGATCCTATTTCAAGAACAGTTGGCTAACAATATATACCAGTAGGTCAGTAACACATCCTTTTTTATCTTGACCTTTGACCCTATTTCAAGAAGAGTTAGCTAACAATGTATGCAGACTAAACTAGGGATCTTTCCTCAGGTGAGCCCTCACCTGTCCACCTACAAGCAGGCTAAACTAGATGAGATGCAGAAGAAGCTGGCTGCAGCCACTCAGACCTCCAAGTCCCGCCACCGCCCCGCCCCCAAGGAGAAGGAGGTGGGTGACACCGCCAGCCTGGGGAAAGGAAGCGCCGGTATCAGCCGAGAGCAGATCAAGTCCGACATCGATGACATCATCGCCTGCGAGTGTGTGTACTGCGGTGAGCTGATGATCAAGTCGATCGACAAGCCATTTATTGATCCACAGAAGTTTGAGGAGGAGAACTCCAGCTGGCTCTGAAATGGATGGTTGGACCTGCCTGAAAATGGACCGGTTTGAAATGGCAGACTTGAGGTGGCTGTCTGAATTTGAACGGGTCTGAAATGGACTTGAGCTGCCTTTCTGAAATGACAAGTGAAATGAAGTGGAAATGTCTGAAATGTTGACTGAATGCGCAGCTTGTGATGTCTGTAATGGAATATCTCTGTGTGATAATGGGAAGTATAGCCACCACTGCACAGTTCCTGGTGATGGATACACATGGGAGAGGGGAAGAATGCAGGAGCTCCTTAATAACCTTAATATATAAGACTATATTCTAGTCTCTCTCATCCTTCTCTCTCTCTCTCTCGTTTTTCTGCGATGCTTCAAACTGTCAGTCTCTCACACACATTGCTTTATTTGAAATTACTACAGTAGATCAGTTAACCATCTTTACATTCACATCTGTCTGAATTAACAAAATAACTCAGATATTTTCTCTGAAATTAAATTGATAAATTCAGATTTATAAATCTCAACTGGTATTAGTTAATTCCACTGGCTAGTGACGTGAATAGTACCATAAAATGTATGTCATGTGTTTGCTATTAGTGTCACTTATGGTGTGACAGTTCATTCTGTTGTGATACCCTCTGAGGTCAGGTCAATGTAACCCCACTTTGCTATGGTTTGCTAAATGCGCTTATGAAAATTAAACAAATCTTCCAATCGGTCTATGGAATTGTTATATTTCAAGTGTTTGAATGTTATGAATTCCTCTGATGGAGTGAGGGACTTTCTATCTGAATGCCGAAAGGTGAGTAAGAAAATTGAAAGTTATGATTTTATTCTGGGGATTGAGTGAGACGCCTTCCTCTCATAAATATGCAGCAACTGACAACGCCAGGGAAATAGCCCAGTGTTTACAGTGTCATCAATGCACAAGCATTTTCTCTGCACTGTTGCACTGCTATTGAGGATGTTAAGTTACATTCAAATCCAAAATCAAATCAAATGTATTGGTCACATACACGTGGTTAGCAGATTATTGCGGGTGTAGCGAAATGCTTGTGCTTCTAGCTCTGACAGTGCAGTCATATCTAACAAGTAATATCTAACAGTTTCACAACATATACCCAAATACACATAAATCTAAGTAAGGACTGGATTGAGAATATATACATAATGTCAGGGTGGCATTGGTCTAAGATACAGTGGCATAGTAAGCTTTATAGTATGCAGTAAACACATAAGAGATTGGTGATGCTTTATGTAAACACGGTTAAGTGACTAAGATACCGAAGAATAGTATAGCGTACAGTTTAAACATATGAGATGAGTAGTGCAAGATACGTAAACATTATTAAAGTGACTAGTGTTTCATTTCCTTAAAGTGGCAGGTGATTTCTAATCTATGTCTATAGGCAGCAGTCTCTGATGTGCTAGAGATGGTTGTTTAGCAGTCGGTGGCGAAGTATAGAGTACAATACAGTATATACATATGAGATGGGTGATGCACTATGCACACACATATTGAGTGACTAAGAGGCATTGCAGCATGTATTGTGTGCAATTTATATATCATATATCAAATCAATCATAAAACCGACAAAAAAAATAACAAAAGTTACCGACTAGCGATACTTGTTACGAGATTCCCTACGAGTGACGTAACATGTAGCTCGGTAATCTTCGGGAGTAGCGGACTCCACCAATAGAGTAGGCTCGGAAACGGTAATGTCGTATAAATCACCTCTAATGGGCAATACGTTTTAAAATGTTTCTGTTGATATATTTCCGCAGCAATTCCATTGAAGAGGAGATACGAAATCGTCACTCTCTCGGTATTTCATTAGTTTGCCTGTTCCTTGCTCTCTCCTCTCAATGGCGTCGTGCCCCTGCTCTCTGTTACAGACAGCGACTCAGACCCGCCGTCTTGGAGTCAGAGAACTGAGAGTCGGCAGCTGTTATGAGAAAGTGCAAAACGGTTTACAGGGTCAGCTACAGTACAGCGCCCCCTATGTGTTGTTCACCGTTACATTATCATTCAATCATCTCTATATGATGGAACCAGTAAACAAACCCATAAGCCACATTTGACCATATTTGCAATTTAGACATACAAAGAAATGCAGCCACCTGGCTAAAACAAGCTCTTATAAGTCACCTTGGATCAGTCTTTCCTTTTATATGGACTGGTGGACCTGACCCTAAATCAGCTCTCCTGCTCTTGGATGCTTTGTGGATTTCTTGGAGGGGCTAAAGTTCATTGTAGATTATATGGAGAGCATTTGCATCAGCCAAGAACTTTGTCCTAACCAATGCCAAAAAGGTAAAGTGTGCATGCATGTGTATTTTCCCTCAGGAAAATCTGTATATTAATGTTGATGTTCTCCCCATCTCCAGCTGGCCCACCAGTACATGCGTGAGGTGGGTAGAGCACCCATCCAAGCCTAGAAGAACTGTAAGGAGACCCTTCTCCGCGCCAGGAGACCGACTAAGGAAATGATCCTCTACTGGAAGAAATATGAGAAGATGGAGAAGAAACACAGGAAGAGAGCCAAGAAAGAGGCTCTGGAACAACGCAAACTGGACGAGGTGATGAGAGACTGTGGAGCACAACCTACTATACAAACCATAGTTATACTGACCTCTAAATGTCACACAGGGTTTACTCACTGAGCTCCTAAACAGGCAGCGCTCCAGTACAATAACTGAGGCGGCCTGTAAAACAACTGGGCTGTAAAACAACTGGCCTGTGAAACAACTGGCCTGTAAAACAACTGGCCTGTAAAATGTAAAATGAGTGTTTGCTTGATTCCATAATACACCATAACACTTACCTCAGTGTCATAAGACAACCCTTACATCTCCACTTCTCTCCCTCCAGGCGAAGCGCCAGCAGCGTAAGATATATCCAAGACATTGTAAGTCGCAGGCCCTAAGGAACGCTAAAGAGGCCTACGAGATACACCAGACCACAGTAAGTAGCAGTAGTACCCCAACACCCCATCATCATGAGGCCTACGAGATACACCAGACCACAGTAAGTAGCAGTAGTACCCCAACACCCCATCATCATGAGGCCTACGAGATACACCAGACCACAGTAAGTAGCAGTAGTACCCCAACACCCCATCATCATGAGGCCTACGAGATACACCAGACCACAGTAAGTAGCAGTAGTACCCCAACACCCCATCATCATGAGGCCTACGAGATACACCAGGCCACAGTAAGTAGCAGTAGTACCCCAACACCCCATCATCATGAGGCCTACGAGATACACCAGGCCACAGTAAGTACCAGTTGTACCCCAACACCCCATCATCATGAGATCCATAATGATGACCCACATAGTCCAGAGGAGGCTGGTGGGGAGATATATAGGAGGATGAGCTCATTGTAATGGCTGGAATGGAAGGAATGGAACCGTATCAAACACATGGAAACACCTGAAAACCACGTTTGACTCCGTTCCATTTGTCCCATTCCATCCATTACAATGATCCTGTCCTCCACCACCAGCCACCACTGACAGACATAAACACTGAGAACACGTCCAAAGGGATTCCCTGGCCGGCATTCTAAATGCAGACTGTCCCCTCTTTCTCCCTGTAGACGAGTCTCTTTGACGAGGAGGCTAAGGACAGTCACTGTGCCTCCCTGCACCAGGCCGGAGAGGACATCCCCCAGCCAACCATCTTCAATGGGAAACTGAAGGGCTACCAGCTGAAAGGCATGAACTGGCTGGCTAACCTCTACGAAACGGGTGCGTAAGAACTGAAAAAAATCTACTTTTCTTTCTCCTGTCTCTCTCGCTCTCTCTCTCTCTCGCTCTCTCTTTGTTACTTTCTCTCGGTCCCTTTGCCGGTCTCTCTCTCTCATCTCCCTCTCTTGGCTTACATTTTTCATGTAATGACTGATTGTGATGTAATTCCTGGTTCTCTCTCCGTAGGGTATCAGTGGTATCCTAGCAGATGAGATGGGTCTGGGGAAGACTGTTCAGAGCATTGGCCCGCTGAGGTGAGCTCTCACACCTAGCTCAGATACAAACTGTATGTCAAATACTGTTTGCCTGGTGAAATGGAACATGTACAAAGGAACCAACCAAACATTGGATGAACTCAGCAATACACTATTGTGTTTGCACAAAAAAAAAAAAAAAGTCATTATTTTTTATGGGCAATTGTTGATGAATGGGACCATTCCAGCTGATTACATGTGTCTCTCGGGCCCTAAGTTGTTTTCAATGCAAGGGCAAGTAGAGGGACATTTGGGGAATGTCAGTCCACTGTTTTGAGCCCCTGTCCCATAGGAAGACAGCTGTGCCTTGTGTTTTTAATGTTAACACACTTGTTGTGGTGACTGACTGAGTGTGGTTCTGTCCCCTCTGCAGCGTGACAACATCTGGGGTCTGTTCCTCATCATCTCTCCTGCCTCCACACTGAATAACTGGCACCAGGAGTTTACACGCTTTGTCCCCAAATTCAAGGTGAGACATCAGGATCCCACCGCTAACCTGACACCAACAGAACTGTAGGACACACCTAGATGCAGCAGGGACATGGTCCCCTCTTTCATACTCTTTCTAACCATGAACCTCTCTTTCTCTGTTAATTCACTGTGTTGTATATGTGAGGGTTTAGATAGATAGATAGATAGATAGATAGATAGATAGATAGATAGATAGATAGATAGATAGATAGATAGATAGATAGATAGATAGATAGATAGATAGATAGATAGATAGATAGATAGATAGATAGATAGATAGATAGATAGATAGGCAGATAGATAGATAGATAGATAGATAGATAGATAGATAGATAGATAGATAGATAGATAGATAGATAGATAGATAGATAGATAGATAGATAGATAGATAGATAGATAGATAGATAGATAGATAGATAGATAGATAGATAGATACTTTATTGATCCCCCGGGGGGGAAATTTCACTGTGTTGTATATGTGAGGGGTTAATTCACTGTGTTGTATATGTGAGGGGTTAATTCACTGTGTTGTATATGTGAGGGGTTAATTCACTGTGTTGTATATGTGAGGGGTTAATTCACTGTGTTGTACAGTATATGTGAGGGGTTAATTCACTGGGTTGTACAGTATATGTGAGGGGTTAATTCACACACTCTTCCTCTCTCCTCCTCCACACACCCTCCTCCTCTTCTCTCCTCACACCCTCTTCCTCTCCTCCTCCTCCTCCTCCTCCTCCTCCTCCTCCTCCTCCTCCTCCACACACCCTCCTCACCATCCTCCAACTATTCACTGCAAATACATCATTGTTGGCTGTTTCTCAGAAGATAGTAAATCAACAGTTTCACCATGGTAATGAGGTGTTAACAAATGTCAGATAAATATGAGTTAGTTCCTGGGAACGAGACGGGCAGAGAAACTGACCCAACACCAATGGAAACACACACAAAGGAGTTTCAGCCAGTATGAGTGATTCATTACGGTCACATATTTTAACAATCTCCAGTCAGAGTTCAGATGTTTTCGGACTATTGCACGCTCCCTCAACTTGAGACATCTGTGGCATTGTGTTGCAACAAAACTGCACATTTTAAAGTGACCTTTTATTGTCCCCGGCACAAGGTGCACCTGTGTAATTATCCTGTTGTTTAATCAGCTTCTTGATATGCCACACCTGTCAGGTGGATGGATTTTCTTGACAAAGGAGAAATGCTCTTTAACAGGGATGTTAACAAATTTGCACACAACGTTTGAGAGAAATAAACTTTTTGTGCGTATGGAACATTTCTGGGATTTTTAATACCAGCTCATGAAACACTTTACATGTTGTGTTTTTATTTTTGTTCAGTATAGATAATTAGGAGTTGTTTTCCTTGCTTTCTTCTTTGGGGTTCAGTGGGGTAGCTGTGTTCTCTCTCTGTTCTCTGGAGGTGTGTAACCACCCGGACCTGTTTGAGCGCCAGGAGACCCGCTCCCTCTTCCACATGTCCATGAGATCCTACGTCATGTCCAAGTTCCTCTACCGCCACGGACTCACAAACACCTCCCCCCCACACACACACAGCAGGAACAAGTGAGTGAGACACATTAGATTTTCTTTACATTTTACTGTACGTCATAACAGCATCACAAATATGTCTAACTAAAGGCATTCCAAATTCCAAACCACCTGGTCAGTGTTTCATGAGCTTGTACTAATCTCTCGGTCTCTCTCAGGCTGCTTCAGGTTCTACTGTCTCCATTCTCTCCTGATCACATCCAGCAGTCCCTCTTCCACAGGAAAAGTAAGTGTCTCTGCCCTAACCATCCATGTCTAGAGATAGTCCTCTGATAATAACCATCCATGTCTAGAGATAGTCCTCTCATAATAACCATCCATGTCTAGAGATAGTCCTCTCATAATAACCATCCATGTCTAGAGATAGTCCTCTCATAATAACCATCCATGTCTAGAGATAGTCCTCTCATAATAACCATCCATGTCTAGAGATAGTCCTCTCATAATAACCATCCATGTCTAGAGATAGTCCTCTGATAATAACTACTGCCAGACAGACAGATGGGTGGTTGTGTGGGTCCCGCTGTGACAGATCTCTCTCTCTATCCCGCTGTGACAGATCTCTCTATCTATCCCACTGTGACAGATCTCTCTATCTATCCCGCTGTGACAGATCTCTCTATCTATCCCACTGTGACAGATCTCTCTATCTATCCCACTGTGACAGATCTCTCTATCTATCCCACTGTGACAGATCTCTCTATCTATCCCACTGTGACAGATCTCTCTATCTATCCCACTGTGACAGATCTCTCTATCTATCCCACTGTGACAGATCTCTCTCTCTATCCCGCTGTGACAGATCTCTCTATCTATCCCACTGTGACAGATCTCTCTATCTATCCCGCTGTGACAGATCTCTCTCTCTATCCCGCTGTGACAGATCTCTCTCTCTATCCCGCTGTGACAGATCTCTCTATCTATCCCACTGTGACAGATCTCTCTATCTATCCTGCTGTGACAGATCTCTCTCTCTATCCCGCTGTGACAGATCTCTCTCTCTCTATCCCGCTGTGACAGATCTCTCTCTCTATCCCGCTGTGACAGATCTCTCTATCTATCCCACTGTGACAGATCTCTCTATCTATCCTGCTGTGACAGATCTCTCTCTCTATCCCGCTGTGACAGATCACTCTCTATCCCGCTGTGACAGATCTCTCTATCTATCCCGCTGTGACAGATCTCTCTATCTATCCCGCTGTGACAGATCTCTCTCTCTATCCCGCTGTGACAGATCTCTCTCTCTATCCCGCTGTGACAGATCTCTCTATCTATCCCACTGTGACAGATCTCTCTCTCTATCCCGCTGTGACAGATCTCTCTCTCTATCCCGCTGTGACAGATCTCTCTATCTATCCCACTGTGACAGATCTCTCTATCTATCCCGCTGTGACAGATCTCTCTATCTATCCTGCTGTGACAGATCTCTCTCTCTCTATCCCGCTGTGACAGATCTCTCTATCTATCCCACTGTGACAGATCTCTCTATCTATCCCACTGTGACAGATCTCTCTATCTATCCCACTGTGACAGATCTCTCTATCTATCCCACTGTGACAGATCTCTCTATCTATCCCACTGTGACAGATCTCTCTATCTATCCCACTGTGACAGATCTCTCTATCTATCCCACTGTGACAGATCTCTCTCTCTCTATCCCGCTGTGACAGATCTCTCTATCTATCCTGCTGTGACAGATCTCTCTCTCTATCCCGCTGTGACAGATCTCTCTCTATCCCGCTGTGACAGATCTCTCTCTATCCCACTGTGACAGATCTCTCTATCTATCCCACTGTGACAGATCTCTCTATCTATCCCACTGTGACAGATCTCTCTATCTATCCCACTGTGACAGATCTCTCTCTATCCCGCTGTGACAGATCTCTCTATCAAATCAATTCAATTCAATTCAATTCAGTTCCCTTCAATGTAAGGGCTTTATTGGCATGGGAAACATATGTTAACATTGCCAAAGCAAGTGAAGTAGATAGTAAACAAAAATGAACAATTAATATTACACTCAGAAGTTCAAAAAGAACATAAAGACATTTCAAATGTCATATTATGTATATATACAATGTTGTAACAATGTGCAAATAAACATAAATATGGGTTGTATTTACAATGGTGTTTGTTCTTCACTGGTTACCCTTTTCTTGTGGCAACAGGTCACACATCTTGCTGCTGTGATGGAACACTGTGGTATTTAAAAAATATATTTATTTAACCTTTATTTAACAAGGCAAGTCATTTAAGAACAAATTCTTATTTACGATGACGGCCTACCAAAAGGCAAAAGACCTCCTACGGGGGCTGGGATTAAAAATAAATAAAATATAAATATAGGACCAAACACACATCACAACAAGAGAGACATTGGTATTTCATATGGGAGTCTACCAAAATGGGGTCTGTTTTCGAATTCTTTGTGGGTCTGTTGTTATCTGAGAGAAATATGTGTCTCTAATATGGTCATACATTTGGCAGGAAGTTAGGAAGTGCAGCTCAGTTTCCACCTCATTTTGTGGGCAGTGTGAACATAGCCTGTCTTCTCTGAGAGCCAGGTCTGCCTTCTATCTATCCCACTGTGACCTCTCTCTCTCTCTTTTTTCTCTCTCTCTCTCTCTTTTTTCTCTCTCTCTCTCTCTCTCTCTCTCTCTCTCTCTCTCTCTCTCTCTCTCTCTCTCTCTCTCTCTCTCTCTCTCTCTCTCTCTCTCTCTCTCTCTCTCTCTCTCTCTGTCTCTGTCTCTGTCTCTGTCCCACTGTGACAGATCTCTCTCTCTCTCTCTCTCTCTCTCTCTCTCTCTCTCTCTCTCTCTCTCTCTCTCTCTCTCTCTCTCTCTCTCTCTCTCTCTCTCTGTCTCTGTCTCTGTCCCACTGTGACAGATCTCTCTCTAGTCCAGTCTTCATAAAGTCTCAGCCGACTACCACATTACACCCCTGTCTAACCTGTCTTCACCCCCACTATGGTTTTAACACACTGGGCTGAGGAACTATCTTGGTCCGAACAGTATCATGTGAAGTATTAAAGTGGTTGAGTATTTGGAACAGGGTTAAGAGAAGTGTGAAGTTCTGAGTCCCACCACTAGATGGTGCTGTGGGTCTGTCAATGTTGGGATAAGACTTGTTTCTCTCTCACAGGCATTCTGATAGTCAACAGTAGGTAGCAGGAGTGAATTACTGGTTCGCTAGGTTGTTTGATTAATTGTGTGTCTCTGTCTCCAGGACCTGGTGTTTACCTGTCACAGCCCAGGTTTGATGGGTCACAGTGATGTTCTCGTCCACAGTCGACACTCTACCAACTCCACCACCCTACAACCATACCAACCCACACAACCACCCAAGTTCCTGCTTACCGCCATGCCCAGGGTAAGGCATCACTGTGTGTTTTGAGACAGAGAGAATAAGAGAGAGACGTGCTTGTGAGACGTGTGTGTGTGTGTGTGTGTGTGTGTGTGTGTGTGTGTGTGTGTGTGTGTGTGTGTGTGTGTGTGTGTGTGTGTGTGTGTGTGTGTGTGAGGAAGGTAAATAAATATGTGGCCGAAACAGAGGAACGTTTTTAAAAGTCACTTTTTGTTTAGAGTGCAGCTGGAAGCCACCGCAGGGGTCCACACACACAACACATGTTATGCAGATATAAGGCTGCTCATTGTTACACGTTTCCAAAGACAACACCTCCTCCCCCCGTCCCTTCCCTCCCTCGAACACTCAACTTGCTGCACTGTCACACACACACACACACACACACACACACACACACACACACACACACACACACACACACACACACACACACACACACACACACACACACACACACACACACACATCCTGGCGATTCACTGATCACAGCTTCCATGTCAACAAAGAGACCGAGAAACATTGCTCCCTCCCTCCCTCCCTCCCTCCCTCCCTCCAACCCTCCAACCACACAGGGTCAACTCCATTCTAGACCCCTCGGTCTCTGTGGACCATTTGTGGTTAATTAGTTTGACCATGACAACAACATCAAAGAATCCCATCACTGTCTTCAAAACTCTGTTTTGACCTAATAAATCCCTCTGTTGCTGCTTCAGTTTTGCGACCCTTTTCCTTGGAGCTTGTGCAGTCCGCTCTTTAGACCTTGTTTGCCCACAGTTGGCAGAGCAGAAGCCCAGGCAGGCGCCAGAGTGGCAGCACGTCCATGGGAACCTGATAACACATATTATTTATTATCACAGAGAACTAGTGCCTGTGACCTCAGTTGAACTTTGTAATCCCATCTCTCTGTGCCAAATCCTGCTGTAATGTGTCTGAGATAAAACAAGATGGAAGGGGGATTATATACTCTGTCAGTTAGCTGGCTGATGAGAGAGCAGGAGGAGATGGTAGTATGGATACAGAGAAGGACACAGGATAGGCACTGACCTTTATGAATCACCCCAGCAGGAAATATTGTTAGCACTTAGTTAGTGAGCCAAAAACCCCTGTCATGTTTTCCCACTGTGGAACCACAAATAGTGGATTTGTCAAATTAGAGTCGTGAGACCTGACCTCGGGTCCTGGCTGGCTGGCAGAATGAACCAATGGTTCCCTAGGTAACAGCGGTTCCCATGGAGCACTACATGGAGCGCTACTGTGATGACCGCAGCTCTGAGTACGAGTGGCAAGTGACGCGGACGGGAGGGGGCTTGGCTGCCAAGCAGTGCTTCCTGTATGGCTCCCCTAATTTGGCCTCTGATTGGCTGTCTAGAGCCAATGCCTTTTACCCATGATGCCCTGGGGGAGTGATGGAGCTCTACCCCATCAGAATACCAGGTACGGAGAGAGAGAGAGAGAGAGTGTGTGTGTGTGTGTGTGTACGTGGGTGCAAGTGCGCGTGATTGTGGGTGCGTTGGAACTGAAACAGTCGAAGGAAACACTTTCCCTAGTCCTGCAATTGGACGCACATGATGTGAGCCAGAGGAACATGGGCCTGCCAGCTCTGGGAGGGTAAAGCTCTGGGAGAACCACCTCAGGTCACAGCTAGAAGCAGGATAGCGATAGCATGGGTCAGGAGTTCAGCCAAGGGGTCATTTCAGAGCACAGCAGAGCTAGCCTAGTATACCACTGCCAGCAAAACCTGCTACTGCGGGTGTCTTTATCACAGAGCTGCTACTGCGGGTGTCTTTATCACAGAGCTGCTACTGCGGGTGTCTTTATCACAGAGCTGCTACTGCGGGTGTCTTTATCACAGAGCTGCTATTGTGGGTCAGATAGACCAGTCTCTGTCAGACCAGATGACTGATGTGTAGTGAGGGTTAGAGGTTTTCAAAGACTTCAACCCTACACTTTACATTACATTATAATGACATCTCACTTTTGGTTTGGAGTCATATGGTTTTTACCTGGGAATGGAATGGTCTGACTTGATGTGTGAGAACAGTCTGAGAGCTTGTGAAGTTTGAGAAGAGGAGGACAAAGCGAGGAAGTTTAACTACTGATCATTGTGCCAGTGCCTAGGCTGATAGACTGTACAGTACTGTGTGTTTGGTGTGTGTGTGTTTGTCTGAGGGTGTGTGTGTGTTTGTCTGAGGGTGTGTGTGTGTTTGTCTGAGGGTGTGTGTGTGTGTCTGAGGGTGTGTGTGTCTGAGGGTGTGTGTATGTGTGTCTGAGGGTGTGTGTATGTGTGTCTAATATGTCTCACTTTTCCCCACAGTCTCCCAGACACTTTCTCTGTGTGTGTGTGTGTGTGTGTGTGTTGGGTGTGTGTGTGTGTGTGTGTGTGTTGGGTGTGTGTGTGTTGACATACCTCACCTCTCTGTCTCAGAGCGATGGGAAGGAAATGAGCCACTGCTCCACCAATCCTACTGAACTATTGTTGCCACATCAAGGTTCAAATATGTTCAGTAGTTCACCCATTTTCCCATACCCCTCCCTCTCGCTCTCTTTATCCAACCTTCTGTCTCCCGCTGCCACCTTCTCACCCCTTCCCCTCTCCAACCCTCTCAACCTCCCTTTCCTACCCTCCCTCCATCTCTCCCTCCGTCCCTCTCTCTCAGAAATCCCTGTCCCACACTTTTTCTTACACACGTGATGAATAGTATTTGTTTGATGATGTGAGCTACCAAGCAATATCGGGCAAAACATCTAATCATGAGAACCTTAAGGAATCAAGCCCTGCTGGGAGAAAACAATGACTTCTGTGGATTGAGATGATGATGATTGATGGAAGAGTTATATATACATATATATTTTTAGAATTTTACCTTTATTTAAATAGGCAAGTCAGTTAAGAACAAATTCTTATTTACAATGACGGCCTACACCGGCAAAACCTGGACGACGCTGGGAGAGTTATGGGACTCCCAATCACGGCCAGTTGTGATACTGCCTGGAATCAAACCAGGGTGTCTGTAGTGAAAAAAAAAATAGCTTCTTAGCAAAGAGAAATTTCTCAAGCAAGAATGTCTAGCAGTGGGGAGAGGATAACTGAAAACTAGCTGTTATTGGCAGAGAGGTTTGGAACGCTCCTTCTAAAAGCCAGTTTATTGTCAATCCTGATTGTGCACTGGCCGTGCAGTTTTTACAGCATTTACGGTGATACTGCCTCTGCAGAAGTCAGAGTATTCATACTGCTTACACTTCGTGGAGCAGAGCAGATCTACTGTGAAGGAAGTGAGCTTGTGTTTATACAGGATGTACTGCCCTCACCTACCATCAACCAATCATGCCAAAACAGAGCTATACGGAGCCCTCCGTATTGTTACAATGTTTGGGAGACGCACGCCGATGCGTTATGGAGCTTGGTTTGGCCTCCGCAGCCCTCCATACGGAGCATCCGGACCGCATCGCATGAATCTGCTTTTATTGGTCTATTATTTGTTCAGGGACACTTGATCCCACTTTAAACCAACAACAACTTAGAAAGTCTTCATAAGCACTACATAGGCAAAGGAGCGCACTTATAAGCTAGTCATATTAAATAAAAGGTCCTTTCACCAGTAGAACATTTTCTGGAAAATTCCAAACACCAAAGGCCAGGCTAAAATACCCTGTTGCTGTGTCAGTCAGTCAAATGTAATTAGAACAGGCTGGCTAAATCAGTGGTTCCCAAACTTTTTTGTGAACTGTTGATTGTTAGCTCTGGGAGCCTTCACTGTGTGTGTGTGTGTGTGTGTGTGTGTGTGTGTGTGTGTGTGTGTGTGTGTGTGTGTGTGGGGGGGGGGGAAACAACGTCTTGCCATCCTGTCCCTTCAAAGAATCTCAGCTCTCCAGAAAAAAGGCAGGAAACCTCCCTGGCCTTCTGATAGAGCGACGACACACAACACACACAGCCTAGCGACACACTGTTAAGGCGTCCGCATGCTTCCCACCCAAAACACTTTGGAACAGTTCATGCATATATTATGACGTTTTTGTTCGTTTTGGTCTTCGTGCGAACTACATTTTTTTTCTTGAGGCTAGCTGAAGTTGGTAGCCGAAGTCTACGCCCCTTCGTCTGTGATTGGTCAACAATCACCTACAGATTATTCAACTAGAGACAGATGGTTTTCATGCACATTTTTTTCACTTGAGAAATACTGCACCAAAAATCTTAGTTAGATGTAAAATTGCGTGACTAAGATCTCCTCAACAAAAACGTCCAAATTAATTATAGATTTGTGACATTGTTTTCCCTAGGAAGTGTATACTGGTGTCTCAAGATGGACAAACAGTACTATTGCTGTTTTTTTCTCGTTTTTCAAGCGAAGGTGTTTTAAGGGAGTATGGGAGCACACTTGTTCGGTTTGCCTAGCTAGGCGCCATTCAAAATCGAAGCATGCTGACGCCTTAAGGCTCTACACACCTTATGCACTTTGCGCTAAGGGAACGGAAGGCAGTACGTTTTGGTTTGGTTTATATGCAGGATGTTTTGCTTTGGTTTATATGCAGGATGTTTTGGTTTGGTTTATATGCGGTAAGTTTTGGTTTGGTTTATATGCAGGATGTTTTGGTTTGGTTTATATGCAGTTTGTTTCAGTTTAGTTTATATGTAGGATGTTTTGGTTTGGTTTATATGCAGGATGTTTCAGTTTGGTTTATATGCGGTATGTTTTGGTTTATATGCGGTATGTTTTGGTTTGGTTTATATGCGGTAAGTTTTGGTTTGGTTTACATGCAGTATGTTTTGGTTTGGTTTATATGCAGTTTGTTTCAGTTTAGTTTATATGTAGGATGTTTTGGTTTGGTTTATATGCAGGATGTTTCAGTTTGGTTTATATGCGGTATGTTTTGGTTTATATGCGGTATGTTTTGGTTTGGTTTATATGCGGTAAGTTTTGGTTTGGTTTACATGCAGGATGTTTCAGTTTGGTTTATATGCGGTATGTTTTGGTTTGGTTTATATGAGGTAATTTTTGGTTTGGTTTACATGCAGTATGTTTTGGTTTGGTTTACATGCAGTATGTTTTGGTTTGGTTTATATGCAGTATGTTTTGGTTTGGTTTTTACGTGAATGGGTAGGTCTGCCTATGCCACTTTCTACGTTGTTTTGTTCTGCTCAATGCAAATCTTAGATCCATCCTGCACTTAGACACCTCATTCAGTTTATCAGTAAAAACAGGTGTTATAGAAGGGTTGTACCTCATCAGGCCTACAGGGGGCGAGCTTACCCACATTATATATGTCTGGCCCACTGGGTCTGGCTGAGGTTTGGGATCTGGAGGGAAACGCATCTAGGGCTTCCAGCGTTGGGTCTGACTCTTGGCCAAGGCCTCCATGTGTGACACTGTGTAATCTATCTTAATGACAGTATTCACTGCTCTGCCTTGTGGTGGGACCCTAACCCACTGTGGTGTGTCTTCCACTAATCAGTGTGGTGGGACCCTAACCCACTGTGGTGTGTCTCCCACTAATCAGTGTGGTGGGACCCTAACCCACTGTGGTGTGTCTCCCACTAATCAGTGTGGTGGGACCCTAACCCACTGTGGTGTGTCTCCCACTAATCAGAGTGGTTGGACCCTAACCCACTGTGGTGTGTCTCCCACTAATCAGTGTGGTGGGACCCTAACCCACTGTGGTGTGTCTCCCACTAATCAGTGTGGTGGGACCCTAACCCACTGTGGTGTGTCTCCCACTAATCAGTGTGGTGGGACCCTAACCCACTGTGGTGTGTCTCCCACTAATCAGTGTGGTGGGACCCTAACCCACTGTGGTGTGTCTCCCACTAATCAGTGTGGTGGGACCCTAACCCACTGTGGTGTGTCTCCCACTAATCAGTGTGGTGGGACCCTAACCCACTGTGGTGTGTCTCCCACTAATCAGTGTGGTGGGACCCTAACCCACTGTGGTGTGTCTCCCACTAATCAGTGTGGTGGGACCCTAACCCACTGTGGTGTGTCTCCCACTAATCAGTGTGGTGGGACCCTAACCCACTGTGGTGTGTCTCCCACTAATCAGTGTGGTGGGACCCTAACCCACTCTGGTGTGTCTCCCACTAATCAGTGTGGTGGGACCCTAACCCACTGTGGTGTGTCTCCCACTAATCAGAGTGGTTGGACCCTAACCTACTGTGGTGTGTCTTCCACTAATCAGTGTGGTGGGACCCTAACCCACTGTGGTGTGTCTCCCACTAATCAGTGTGGTGGGACCCTAACCCACTGTGGTGTGTCTCCCACTAATCAGAGTGGTTGGACCCTAACCCACTGTGGTGTGTCTTCCACTAATCAGAGTGTGGTGGAACCCTAACCCACTGTGGTGTGTCTCCCACTAATCAGAGTGTGGAGGGACCCTAACCCATTGTGGTGTGTCTCCCACTAATCAGAGTGTGGTGGGACCCTAACCACTGATCAGAGTGGAAGAGTGGAACTAGTAGCAGAGAGAGCAGCAGACCGTTTCCATCTGTCTCTCTTGTCACAGACACTGAGAGCAGAGAGTAGTTGCAGTCACATGTTTTGCCATTGGCAGAGAGTAATCCCTAAACCCAAAGTGCTGGGGTTGGAGCCACTGTGCCATAAACATACAGACATCAGTATCATAACCCCTCACCATAGGCTGATACCTTAGATAGATAGATAGATAGATAGATAGATAGATAGATAGATAGATAGATAGATAGATAGATAGATAGATAGATAGATAGATAGATAGATAGATAGATAGATAGATAGATAGATAGATAGATAGATAGATAGATAGATAGATAGATAGATAGATAGATAGATAGATAGATAGATAGATAGCCAGCCAGCTAGCCAGCTAGCCAGCTAGCTAGCTACAGTAAATGCGCGTTTGATATAAATGAGGGTAATAATAGTTTACTTAATATACAGTCTGGTTAAATGTACAGGTAAATGAATATTTACATGGTTAAATTAACTGTACAGGTAAATGACAGGAATAATAGATAGCATATGATATAATTTAAGGTAATAATAATAATTCACTTAAAATACAGTCCTTAGTACAGGGTTTAATTATCTACAGGATCGTTGTCCCGCACTCTGGACGCTTGAGATAACGTGCGCTAATGTGATTAGCGTGACGTTGTAAGTAACAAGAAAATGTCCCAGGACATAGACATATCTTATATGGGTAGAAAGCTTAAATTCTTGTTAATCTAACTGCAGTAGCTATTACAGTGAAATAATACCATGCCATTGTTTGAGTAGAGTGCACAGTTTTGTACTTGAAAATGTATCAATAAACCATTTAGGCACATTTGGGCAGACTTTATACAACATTTTGAACATTAATGCAATGGTTCATTGAATATGTCTAAAACTGCCCGTACACTGCTTCCATCTAGTGGCCAAAATATAAACTGTGCCTGGACTCCTAAGTAATATTATGTCCTTTCTCTTGCATATCAAAATGATGTATTTCCACAAACTTCTAAGTGTTTCCTTTCAAATCAAGAATATGCATATCCTTGCATCAGGTCCTGAGCTACAGGCAGTTAGATTTGGGTCATTTTAGGCTGAATTTTAAAAAAAGGGACCGATCCTTAAGAGGTTAAGACTTCACCATCATCACCCCTCACCATCTTATTACAGTGGTTTAGATGGTAATATGATTCTCTACACTATATTATCTTATTACAGTGGTTTAGATGGTAATATGATTCTCTACACTATATTATCTTATTACAGTGGTTTAGATGGTAATATGATTCTCTACACTATATTATCTTATTACAGTGGTTTAGATGGTAATATGATTCTCTACACTATATTATCTTATTACAGTGGTTTAGATGGTAATATGATTCTCTACACTATATTATCTTATTCCAGTGGTTTAGATGGTAATGTGATTCTCTACACTATATTATCTTATTCCAGTGGTTTAGATGGTAATGTGATTCTCTACACTATATTATCTTATTACAGTGGTTTAGATGGTAATGTGATTCTCTACACTATATTATCTTATTACAGTGGTTTAGATGGTAATATGATTCAACCAGGAAATGGCAGAGTGATTTCTGCACGTTGCATCTTTAATTGTCATTTGACAGAACTATCCCTTTAAGTCATCTTCTATTTCCTGGCCCCGCTTTCTTTCTTTGCTAATTTTAATTTTATGACTAACCAACCATTTTGCATTACGATGAAAACACATGTAGTTTATTTATAATGTTAAGCTATGAAGGTAGGCCACCTAATATACATCACGTTTTATTTTGAAGGTGGGCCACCAAATATACATAACGTTTTATTTTGAAGGTAGGCCACCAAATATACATCACGTTTTATTTTGAAGGTAGGCCACCAAATATACATCACGTTTTATTTTGAAGGTGGGCCACCAAATATACATAACGTTTTATTTTGAAGGTAGGCCACCAAATATACATCACGTTTTATTTTGATCCCTCTCCCTTTTTAAGAAATGGCAGTTATGCCAATTGTGTACAAAAAGAACACTTCCATGTACAGCTCAGAGCGCCTGTGAGGGCGGTGGGGTTTAGAGAAAGTGGCTGTTTGGAATGGGGTTGGAATGCTTCTTTCCTTCTAATGTGGTGGTAGTGAAGTTGGAAGGGTGCTGTTTGCATGCAATTGGAAAGGTCAAACACAAAGCAAACAAAACATCTCCACATTTGGCAACAAACTCCCAAGGGTACAGTAGAATATAGTAGAGTACAGTAGAATACAGTAGAATATAGTAGAGTACAGTAGAATACAGTAGGGTACAGTAGAATATAGTAGAGTACAGTAGAGTACAGTAGAGTACAGTAGAATATAGTAGAGTACAGTAGAGTACAGTAGAGTACAGTAGGGTACAGTAGAGTACAGTAGAATATAGTAGAGTACAGTAGAATATAGTAGAGTACAGTATAGTACAGTAGAATATAGTAGAGTACAGTAGCATATAGTAGAGTACAGTAGAGTACAGTAGAATATAGCAGAGTACAGTAGAATATAGTAGAGTACAGTAGAATATAGTAGAGTACAGTAGAATATAGTAGAGTACAGTAGAATATTTTAGAGTACAGTAGAGTACAGTAGAATATAGTAGAGTACAGTAGAATATTTTAGAGTACAGTAGAGTACAGTAGAATATAGTAGAGTACAGTAGAATATAGTAGAGTACAGTAGAGTACAGTATAATATAGTAGAGTACAGTAGAATATTTTAGAGTACAGTATAATATAGTAGAGTACAGTAGAATATAGTAGAGTACAGTAGAATATAGTAGAGTACAGTAGAATATATTAGAGTACAGTAGAATATAGTAGAGTACAGTAGAATATTTTAGAGTAAAGTAGAGTACAGTAGAATATAGTAGTGTACAGTAGAATATTTTAGAGTACAGTAGAATATAGTAGAGTACAGTAGAGTACAGTAGAATATAGTAGAGTACAGTAGAGTACAGTAGAATATAGTAGAGTACAGTAGAATATAGTAGAGTACAGTAGAGTACAGTAGAATATAGTAGAGTACAGTAGAGTACAGTAGAATATATTAGAGTACAGTAGAATATAGTAGAGTACAGTAGAGTACAGTAGAATATAGTAGAGTACAGTATAATATAGTAGAGTACAGTAGAGTACAGTAGAATATAGTAGAGTACAGTAGAGTACAGTAGAATATAGTAGAATATAGTAGAGTATATTCGAGTACAGTAGGGTACAGTAGAATATAGTACAATAGAATATAGTAGGGTACAGTACAATAGAATATAGTAGAATATAGTAGAGTATATTAGAGTACAGTAGGGTACAGTAGAATATAGTACAATACAGTAGATTATATTAGAGTACAATAGAATATAGTAGGGTACAGTACAATAGAATATAGTAGAATATAGTAGAGTACAATAGAATATAGTAGAGTACAGTAGAATACAGTAGAGTGCAGTAGAGTACAGTAGAATATAGTAGAGTACAGTAGAGTACAGTAAAATATATTAGAGTACAGTAGAATATAGTAGAGTACAGTAGAATATAGTAGAGTACAGTAGAATATATTAGAGTACAGTAGAATATAGTAGAGTACAGTAGGGTACAGTAGAATATAGTAAAATAGAATATAGTAGAGTACATTCGAGTACATTAGAGTACAGTAGAATACAGTAGAGTACAGTAGAGTACAGTAGAATATAGTAGAATATAGTAGATTATATTAGAGTACAATAGAATATAGTAGGGTACAGTACAATAGAATATAGTAGAGTACAGTAGAGTACAGTAGAATATAGTAGAATATAGTAGATTATATTAGAGTACAATAGAATATAGTAGGGTACAGTACAATAGAATATAGTAGAGTACAATAGAATATAGTAGAGTACAGTAGAATATAGTAGAGTACAGTAGAGTACAGTAGAATATAGTAGAGTACAGTAGAATACAGTAGAATACAGTAGAATACAGTTGAATATAGTAGAATATAGTAGATTATATTAGAGTACAATAGAATATAGTAGGGTACAGTACAATAGAATATAGTAGAGTACAATAGAATATAGTAGAGTACAGTAGAATATAGTAGAGTACAGTAGAGTACAGTAGAATATAGTAGAGTACAGTAGAATACAGTAGAATACAGTAGAATACAGTTGAATATAGTAGAGTACAGTAGAATACAGTTGAGTACAGTAGAATATAGTAGAGTACAGTAGAATATAGTAGAATACAGTAGAATATAGTAGGGTACAGTATAATATAGTAGAATACAGTAGAATATAGTAGGGTACAGTAGAATATAGTAGAGTACAGTACAGTAGAATATAGTAGGGTACAGTAGAATATAGTATCTATCTATCTATCTATCTATCTATCTATCTATCTATCTATCTATCTATCTATCTATCTATCTATCTATCTATCTATCTATCTATCTATCTATCTATCTATCTATCTATCTATCTATCTATCTATCTATCTATCTATCTATCTATCTATCTATATGATTTGAATGAAAAGTATTTGAATAAACCACATGCAAAGGTGACTTTAAGAAGCGCTCATAATTTCACATAGGCTACATGTCTTATTAGAGGGTTGAGGAACAGCAGATCTGCTCTGATCTGACTCTCCCTCTGCCTTGTTAGAGACCAGCGAGCTAATTATAATTCCTCTGACTAATGATCAGGTCAGAGTAATTAGCCAGGGCTCATCTGTAGAACAGCCTGCCAGATGGAGGGAGGGGGAGGGGAACAGTGGGCGAAAATGGAGAAAACCGGAAAACAAAAGCACTAACAGAGAAGGAAACAAAGAAGAGAGTTCTGTTTTTCCAGCGCATGGGAAGGTCTCTTGTTGATTTGAAAGCCAGGAGGTCGTGCCGTGGGAAAGGGAACACGCAGAGTGCTTCCAGCAACATGACCGCTGAACAATAATGGCACTCAGTCACTCCTAGCTCTGTCTAGCTCTATCGCCATTGTTGTCCTGCACTGTGTTGCAAATACCACTTTTAGTCTGGAAGGCACCCCCGTGACACCTCCAGTGAAGTCAACGGGCAATCTCTCATGGTTGGCTGGGATCTTTCCACGATGAGGTCTTTGATGGCTTAATATATCGGCCCTGCCCACCTGCATCTGGAAGGCGCCTCCAAGTGAATTCCTCCTCCGTTCCCTCATGACTGGCCTCTTAGTTTCCATGAGTAGGTCTCTTGGTTCAAATAGCGGCCCTGCCCAGGTGACTGGCTACACATTCTTCCTGTCTGTAACATGGATGGCAGACATCTGATGGGCTGGGCTGGGATCTGTCACTCACTGGACATCATCTATGCAACATCTTCCATTACATGAGCAGAGAGGAAGGGACCTCTGACTAACTGTTCATGAGCAGAGAGGAAGGGACCTCTGACTAACTATACATGAGCAGAGAGGAAGGGACCGCTGACTAACTATACATGAGCAGAGAGGAAGGGACCGCTGACTAATTGTACATGAGCAGAGAGGAAGATAGAATTTCAATGGTGGTAAAATAGCAGAGCAACATAGAAAGCTGGTTTATACTTGGTCTTTAAAAGAGAGATGATTTGTGACAACTAACTTAGTCTTTGGTGTTGTCTGCTCTCTTAATGTACAGTGCCTTCGGAAAGTGTTCAGACCACTAGACTTTTCCCACATTTTGTTACGTTACTGCCTAGCTCCGAGTGGGAATGACTTCAGCTGTTCTGTCAGGGCAGAAATTGCCAAGCCTCTCTGTTGCAGGTTGTGTGTTTATTACTCCTCTCCATTGTCTGAACATCAGAGGAAAAGACAGAAGAGCCAACGCTAGCCCTTTGCCAGCGCAGATATGTAGCAGTGAACTATTTCTCACGCAAACACACACATAGTTGCAGCATGGTTATCTCATGGGGTCTTTGCTACTTTTGACATTTCAATCAGATCGATGTAGCTAGTCTTAATTTATGGGTCCTTTTATGCCAAGTGCTCCTCTTGTGAGACCGTGTAAACTATTATATTGCGTCTGCCGAGTATATTTACTAGAACAGCAGTCATGCCAAGACGAAGGTACTAGAGACTGAAGTGCACACAGCAAAGTGTGATGCATTAGTCTTATTTATTATTGTTCTGGAGGCTGAAGAGAGAGACGTAGAGGAAGTGCTAAATCAATGGGCTCTGGCAGTATGGTGCCGCTCTGCTGGCCAGGAGGGAGAAGGTTATGTCCTGGCCAGTCCTCGTAGGGTTGGTAGGGCAGACACGATGGGGAGGATGGAGTAACTCGGGGAGGCATGAAAAGAGAGGGGGCTGGTTAGAGGGGAGGTTTGGAAGAGGCTGGGTATGTGGGGAAGGCAGCTCTTACTACGACGTCCCATTGGCTAGAACCCCAGAGCCAATCAGAGGTGGTTAGCTTCAGAGACAAGGGTCTAATGGTCCTCAGCCAGACACAGGATACGTCCCAGGACCAGAGGTGTTGAATGGGACCAGAGCCAGACACAGCCAGACACAGGATACGTCCCAGGACCAGAGGTGTTGAATGGGACCAGAGCCAGACACAGCCAGACACAGGATACGTCCCAGGACCAGAGGTGTTGAATGGGACCAGAGCCAGACACACAGCCAGACACAGGATACGTCCCAGGACCAGAGGTGTTGAATGGGACCAGAGCCAGACACAGCCAGACACAGGATACGTCCTAGGATCAGAGGTGTTGAATGGGACCAGAGCCAGACACACAGCCAGACACAGGATACGTCCCAGGACCAGAGGTGTTGAATGGGACCAGAGCCAGACACAGCCAGACACAGGATACGTCCCAGCTATGGGAGGGATATGAGGAGTAGGAGGACTGGAGCTATGGGAGGGATATGAGGAGTAGGAGGACTGGAGCTATGGGAGGGATATGAGGAGTAGGAGGACTGGAGCTATGGGAGGGATATGAGGAGTAGGAGGACTGGAGCTATGGGAGGGATATGAGGAGTAGGAGGACTGGAGCTATGGGAGGGATATGAGGAGTAGGAGGACTGGAGCTATGGGAGGGATATGAGGAGTAGGAGGACTGGAGCTATGGGAGGGATATGAGGAGTAGGAGGACTGGAGCTATGGGAGGGATATGAGGAGTAGGAGGACTGGAGCTATGGGAGGGAAATGAGGAGTAGGAGGACTGGAGCTATGGGAGGGATATGAGGAGTAGGAGGACTGGATCGAGTTGGTAACTATAGAACTATGGTGTGTGAGAGTGAGTTGGTAACTATAGAACTATGGTGTGTGAGAGTTGGTAAGTGGTCTTGGAAAGAGTTTGGGGGTCTGGAATTAGGATGAGGTGAAAGTGAATCATGGGGGGACTGTGGAGTGTAGCCTTGTGCCAGTGGGGTAATGTTGATCAGGCCAAGTGTTGGAGTGTGAGGAGATGGAGATCAACACATCACCTCATCACCAGATTATATATATACTCTGTATATATATACTAGAATTTATAAGCTGTGTGTAAAGGCCCAAAGACAGCTCCCTAGGGAACCACCATTGTACTCACACTGTCTCCTCCTGACCCCAGTGTTACATAGAGGATGTTAGAGAACCCCCAAATTGATCGAAAAAAATATTTCTGGGGAACAATGTTTCCCACCAAATGTGACTAAATCAGTGTCACCTCATCACACTGTCTGACCCTGTCTGACCCTGTCTGACCCCTGAGCTACATAGAGGACCATAAAGGACCAGTATGTTGGGGGATCCCAATGTCATGCCACACTTGAGGAACGTAAATTATATATAAGCTGAAGAGTAAAGGCCCTAAGACTGTTTCCTGGGGAACCCCATTTTACAGTTGCTAGACAATGAGGCTTTCTGGTTGTTTCTAACACACTAGTAAAACTAGGTCTAGCATTGTCCTGTGAACGAGGTTGAGAAATAAAACTGTTTCTCACCAAATGTTAGCACCAGGGACTGCTATGCTGGGGTTACCCCCTGTGTGGAGTCTGCGGACCATTAAAAGGAAAGTGATCACTTGGAAACCGATTCTTCTGGTGTCAGCTCACGAACTGAGGGAGCGTTCAGCAACAACATGACTGAAGGATTGTCTGACTAGGTCAGCATTGGCAACTTCCCATGGACTGGAGGTTGAGAAACAGTTATATAGATTGATATCCTGTTGCGTGGATGAGTGGACTCCAAACTGTAGTTTGGTGTTCTGTGTTGTGGCCTACTTCAAGCTGTCTGAGTTCTCTTAAGTCTAAGGGAGTGAAGGAGACCACAGACAAGGACCAGGCTGTCTCAAGCTGGGACACAAAAGGCTGATAGTTGACCGTTCCGCAGTCTTCCTCCTTATAGGACCATTAGAATGAAAACATGCTCTCTGACTGGGGGACAGATCAGCATGGAGCGGAGGAGGTTGAGTAACAAATCATCCCTGGGAGTTTGACGAGTGTGTTCTTCCAAAGTGTTGCACTGTGAACCACAAGCAGCTTTCTGAGTTCTCTCATGACCCGTTGAGTGAAGGACAAGCCAAGACATCTCTTGCCAGGTCCCAGACTCAAGCTGCAACCCAAAAGGACTTAAC
>CM042411.1:28758555-28796055 GCA_023634145.1 Thymallus thymallus
AGATACTGATACACACAGTATATATACACACGTGTTATTTAGTTATATTGGTAAAAACTAAGTCAAATTGATTTCCTGCTAGCTGACTTTATCTGTCTGGATCAAGAGCCATTCTGTAACTTTGGCCTATAGGCCTTTTTCTTTTTTGTGGTATCGGTTTGGTATTGAGTATCGTGATACTAAACCTGGTACAGGGCCAGCCCCCCCATTAGGCAAGATTCAGCCATCAGATGTTTCTGTTGCCTAGTTTTCTCAGGTCAGGATATGTCAGGTTTTTTCCTGCACTTCCTGTACTTGTTTTCTAGATTGTTTGAGAACTACTACATCTACACTGACGCACACGCTGCAATTTACCTTCGTCAGCACAATTCAACCAAGGATAGTTTGAATCAAGATCACTGTGCTCTTAACGTTCGCATATTACATAACCATTTACTGCTATGTACCTTATATAGCCTGTCAGAGGTTTGTTTTTAGTCGTACAGTAGATGCTGTGGGAGTGTTGGCTGCTGGTCATATATGTATCAGCTAGTGCAACACTGATCCTATGGTGTATACAAGCCATGTGTCCAAGGTTGAGTCCAAAATGGCACCCCTATTCAGCATTTCTCCTCGTACTACGTTTGAACAGTCTACTACGTACGGACGAAAGAAAGAAAGGATGAGTGGAGGCCAGTAGCTCCTCTCTTGGTAACGGTCTTTCAGAGGAGAGGAAGGGTTAGTCCACTGTGTCAAATGATACAAGCATGGTTGCCATTTTGGATCTAGAGGATATTCCCCTAGTTGGATAAACTGAATCAAACACTGAACGGCTGTTATGAAACCTCCAAGGTGGCTTAGGTGGTCGATGGCCCTTATAAGTGATGTCGTTGGTCAATTCCAAAATCCTTTATCGGAACCTATGGACTGATTCTCTCTTGTAATGGGCAAGTTATTTTCAAATACAGTTTACCGTAAATGTTTGATATCCTCGGTTTTATATCTTCTGCCTCTTTCCATTGTGTGTCTATGGTAACAATTGGGATTATTCCAAAGAGAATTAATTTCCAATAGAAATGTAACCTCTAGTAGATTTCCTCTATGTACTGTTAATGGGTCCCCTTTTCCTTCGATGCCCTTTGACCTCTCAAAGAGCTGTGTATTCCAGCGAGTCCGTCACCCCTGGTGACAGGCCTTCCAGACTCCCCACTAACAGGTTACATAAGACCTAGATAGTGTGAGTAGAGTTCTGTCCATTGGGAGCACTATTTGGTCTGGGTTGACAACATGAACCCTAGCAATGTGTACTGTCAGTTTTAACAGTTCATATTTATCAGCAGCACACATGTTAAAGTACAACTTTATCCAAACATGGGTGGAGTCTATTTATTTTACAGCTGCTGAAGTCATTATGGATGGTTAGATTTTTCCTCCAAGTTGAACACTGCCTAGTGTCTGGTCTTATAGATGCTGACCATGAAGTGGAATGAAGATAGCAACACAAAGCATGTTTGACCATTTATTGGATAGAAACCAGGCCAAAAGCAACCTTCAGTTGTATAGGTGACATCACAGTAGCCAGTAGGATTAAATGGATAATATTAGTGTCACTGAAGGATGTGAAATTGAGAACCATTAATACATTGTACTACAGCAGTGCCTAAACCAGAACTGAAAATGTACAACTAGTGGCACAACTTCCCACAAATCTGAGTTTACATATTACAATAACTTCCCACAAATCTTCATGCTTGTATAAAATGTAAGAACTGCCACACATCAACTCCAAAAGAGCATGCTTCCCTTAAGTTAGTTATGGCTTTATGCTAACAGTGGATGGGATCAGATGGGCTTCACCATTACAGGTTTTACAACAAAGGACTGGAACATTCTGGAATGCATTATTTGTTTTAATATGACAGATTAGAAGTGACTGATGGGGGTGCTAGTCTCAGTGTGTAGATCACACTAGGGATGCATCCCCAATGGCAACCTGTTCCCTACATTGTTCACTACTTATGGCCAGAGCCAGTAGTGCTCTATGTAGGGCCCTCAGAATCAACTCTGGAAGCCAGTTCCACTGCTTTTCGTGTTCCCCTCTAATCAGGGACTTAGACCTGGGACACCAGTTGTCCAATTCATCAGGTACAACAGAACCAGCAGGCTCCGGACCTCAGGGGTATTCAACTCTTACCCTATGATGTAGTGAATTACACAGCCCTAATTGTAGCATTATAGATGGCGGGGTAAAGGCTACTGTACCCCTAGCAGGTAGGGCACTTGGGCCAGGGCGGCAGCCTCGATGGAGAACAGGTGTGAGTCGTCCACGTGAGGGCAGCTCCTCCTCACGAACTCAGCCAGGCGGAGGAGATACTCCAGGTTGTGACCGGTCATCCCCTGCCTGGTAGCGATCTGGTTCCCCATCTCCTCAGGGCTGGCAGGCCGCAGGAAGAGCGATGAAGAGGAGCGCCTGTTGGGTCTGGTTCTCATCCTTGGGGGTGAACTCTACGAGCTTGGTGACGTAGCCGCCGCACACGGCCTCGCACGTTCAGGTACTTGAGGCACTCCTCGACCGGAAAGCCAGTCAACTCAAAAGCCATTCCCCAGGTAGTCGCCTATTGGAGGACAAGGAGGGAAGAGGTTGTCTGTTACACACTTCATTCCAGATTACATTTTATATTGCAGAACAGGTAGAGATGTCAGTTAGCCAGGTCCTTGAAAGAGGAACAAGTGGATATGTTGCATTGTCTAAAGATATAGAACTGAGCGATAGGGTTTGAGTTGTGTGGAAAGAACGTAACTAAAACCTGATGGTATCATTTCTGGTTTTAGTTTTCGTAAGAAGTCTAAGATCCACTTAAGTCATAATCTTCAAATCAGCGTCACCACTCTTCCGGGCTGTGTGAGAGGGAAGAGAATGAGTCAACGTCACCGCTCAGACTGAAGAAATACTATGTAGCCAAGCTCTACGTAGTGTACAGCGGCAAACTTTATATATAGATAGATATATAGATAGATTAGATATATATATATATATATATATATATTCAACAATACACTATGACCTTTGTAAATATTGGTCGTCATCTTACCATGTCATAATTTCCACGATGGAAATTGTCTCCGTGCCAGAATCGTCTCTTGGATGTAGCCGACCTTACTACTGCTGTAATTGAAGTCATGCTTCCACACCAATGAGCCCGAATATCCAGACGAGTCCGGCTGGTCTTTCAGGCTTCATTTTGATCGGTGGTGGTTTTGACGTTCAAATGAATCGGTGGTAAAAACAGATAGAATTTAGTAGCTCAACTAGCTAATGTTAGCTTCCTTCGATCAAGGAGGAGCGGTGTAGGTTGGCTCCCGGTGATACCGCGGACGGTAATTCAGCCCATTGGTGGCGTTTCGGAGTCTGTTTTGCTTTGCAAGATGCATGCCGATGCCTTAGTTTCGCCGCATACTGCTTTAAAAATGTATCAAAATACAACCGCAAACACCGTTTGTCTAGCTATCAAAGCCAGCCGATTGTTACTCGACGAAATAAACACCCGTTGATCTTGCACTTTGAGGTTTTTCAATAAAAGCTTTGCTCTTGGTCGTTTCCTGATAACTAACGTTGGCATCTCATAGTGATTTTAAAGCCCAAAGCCTAAGTAGGTGTGTCACTGTGACTGAGTTTTCAACCAATTATATATCAGAAGGTTGGTTGTAATGTCGAGGTAGCGAATCAGAGACGTGTCCGAAATAGGGAGGAATTCCAAAGCACGCTGAACATCCTATTGCCTTTGAGGCCGTAACTAAACCACGCCCACACCTTGCAGCGATTTCCTTGTAAAGCACCAATCACAACAGACAAACCTCTGACTGAGTAGTTTTGCTCTCACTCCAGACATCTGTGCATCTCATTATCCTTGGCTGGCTCGTCAGGGTTGACATGTCCAACGATGTCGTTGGTGAAAATGTATTATTTTAATATTTTTATAAAAAAATAAATAATTAGGCAAGTCAGTAAAAACAAATTCTAATTTACAATGTCGGCCGCCAAACTCGGACGACGTTGGGCCAATTATGCTTTGGTGCGAAAAGTGCAAATCAATCCCAGAACCTCAGCAAAGGACCTTGTGAAGATGCTGGAGGAAACAGGTGTAAAAGTATCTATATCCACAGTAAAACGAGTCCTATATCGACATAACCTGAAAGGCCGCTCAGCAAGGAAGAAGCCACTGCTCCAAAACCGCCATAAAAAAGCCAGACTACGGTTTGCAACTGCACATGGGGACAAAGATCGTACTTTTTGGAGAAATGTCCTCTGGTCCGATGAAACAAAAATTGAACTGTTTGGCCATAATGACCATCGTTATGTTTGGAGGAAAAAGGGGGAGGCTTGCAAGCCGAAGAACACCATCCCAACCGTGAAGCACGGGGGTGGCAGCATCATGTTGTGGGGGTGCTTTGCTGCAGGAGGGACTGGTGCACTTCACAAAATAGATGGCATCATGAGGAAGGAAAATTATGTGGATATATTGAAGCAACATCTCAAGACAACAATCAGGAAGTTAAAGCTTGATCGCAAATGGGTCTTCAAAATGGACAATGACCCCAAGCATACTTCCAAAGTTGTGGCAAAATGGCTTAAGGACAACAAAGTCAAGGTATTGGAGTGGGCATCACAAAGCCTCAATCATATAGAACATTTGTGGGCAGAACTGAAAAAGCTTGTGCAAGCAAGGAGGCCTACAAACCTGACTCAGTTACACTAGTTCTGTCAGGAGGAATGGGCCAAAATTCACCCAACTTATTGTGGGAAGCTTGTGGATAGCTACCGGAAACGTTTGACCCAAGTTAAACAATTTTAAGGCAATGCTACCAAATACTAGTTGAGTGTACCCACTGGGAATGTGATGAAAGATATAAAAGCTGAAATAAATAATTCTCTCTACTATTATTCTGACATTTCACATTCTTAAAATAAAGTGGTGATCCTAACTGACCTAAGACAGGGAATGTTTACTAGGATTGAATGTCAGGAATTGTGAATAACTGAGTTTAAATGTATTTGGCTAAGGTGTATGTAAACTTCCAACTTCAAACAATTTTTGTATGGACCTCACTTTGTGCACAGGGGGCATTGTCATGCTGAAACAGGAAAGGGCCTTCCCCAAACTGTTGCCACAAAGTTGGAAGAACAGAATCATCTAGAATGTCATTGTATGCTGTAGCGTTAAGATTTCCCTTCACTGGAACTAAGGGGCCTGAACCATGAAAAACAGCTCCAGACCATTATTCCTCCTCCACCAAACTTTACAGTTGGCATTCGGGCAGGTATCGTTCTTCTGGCAACCACCAAACCTAGATTTGTCCGTCGGACTGCCAGATGGTGAAGCGTGATTTATCACTCCAGTTTCCACTGTTCCAGAGTCGAATGGCGGCAAGCTTTACACCACTCCAGCCGATGCTTGGCATTGTGCATGGTGATCTTAGGCTTGTGTGCAGCTGCTCAGCTGTGGAAATTTCATGAAGCTCTTGACGAACAGTTATTGTGGTGACGTTGCTTCGAGGCAGTTTGGAACTCGGTAGTGTGTTGCAATCAAGGGCAGACGATTTTTACGTGCTACGCTCTTCAGCACTCGGCGGTCCCATTCTGTGAGCTTGTGTGGCCTGCCACTTTGCGGCTGAGCGTTTCCACATCACAATAATAGCACTTACAGTTACAACTCTAACAGGGCATAAATTTGACAAACTAACTTGTTGGAAAGGTTGCATCCAATGACAGTGCCACTTTTAAAGTCACTGAGCTCTTCAGTAAGGCCAT
This sequence comes from Thymallus thymallus, assembly GCA_023634145.1. Taxonomy (NCBI): domain Eukaryota; kingdom Metazoa; phylum Chordata; class Actinopteri; order Salmoniformes; family Salmonidae; genus Thymallus; species Thymallus thymallus. The sequence continues at coordinate 28,764,344 of CM042411.1, forward strand.
TCTACTGCCAATGTTTGTCTATGGAGATTGCATGGTTGTGTTCTCGATTTTATACACCTGTCAACAACAGGTGTTGCTGAAATAGCCAAATCCACTAATTTGAAGGGATGTCCACGTACCTTTGCCTCCTACATGTTTGTTTACACCAGGGCCATATATGCAACGGGGCAGTACTGTAACCTAGCCTACTGTATACTCAGCTCAAAGATCCAATGGCACGAACCAAGGCCAACGCCACATACTATATCCCTATATAGGTTACAGGCTAGGCTACAGGCTAGGGACATTATTCTTCAAGCCTGCCTGTTTATAGTAGGCTTTTTTATTTTTTTATTTTTTTATTGAACCTTTATTTAACTAGGCAAGTCAATTAAGAACACATTCTTATTTACAATGACGGCCTACCAACAAAAGACCTGCAGGGACGGGGGCGGGATTTAAAAATAAATAAATAAATAAATATATAAAAAATAAAAATAAAAACAACAACATGACAACACAGCATGGTAGCAACGTAACATGACAACAACATAGTAGCAACACAACATGGCAGCAGCACAAAACATGGTACAAACATTATTGAACACAGACAACAGCACAAAAGGCAAGAAGGTAGAGACAACAATACATCACGCAAAGCAGCCACAACTGTCAGTAAGAGTGCCCATGATTGAGTCTTTGAATGAAGAGATGGAGATAAAACTGTCCAGTTTGAGTGTTTGTTGCAGCTCCTTCCAGTTGCTAGCTGCAGCGAACTGAAAAGACGAGCGACCCAGGGATGTGTGTGCTTTGGGGACCTTTAACAGAATGTGACTTGCAGAACGGGTGTTGTATGTGGAGGATGAGGGCTGCAGTAGATATCTCAGATAGGGGGGAGTGAGGCCTAAGAGGGTTTTATAAATAAGCATCAACCAGTGGGTCTTGTGACGGGTGTACAGAGATGACCAGTTTACAGAGGAGTATAGAGTGCAATCTGATGGCCGAATGGTAAAGAACATCTAGCCGCTCAAGAACACCCTTACCTGCCGATCTATAAATTATGTCTCCATAATCTAGCACGGGTAGGATGGTCATCTGAATCAGGGTTTGTTTGGCAGCTGGGGTGAAAGAGGAGCGATTACGATAGAGGAAACCAAGTCTAGATTTAACTTGAGCCTGCAGCTTTGATATGGTCTGAGAGAAGGACAGTGTACCGTCTAGCCATACTCCCAAGTACTTGTATGAGGTGAGCCTTGCTAGGCTGCAGTCTAGGGACATTCTTCTTCTAGCCTGCCTAGACAGGTAGCCTGTAGGTCTACTGTAATGTAGGCTATGAGCCTCCCTTCATACTGTACTGTACTTCACTGTACTGTACTTCACTTTACAGTACTTCACTGTACTACACTGCTGCACTTTCCTCAGGCACAGCACCCTGAAACTGCTGGGAATAACTGTCCAGACTAGTTCAAGACTAGCTCAAAACTAGTTCCAGATTAGCTCAAGACTAGCTCAAGTTAAAACAACAACCACGTTAGTTATTATAGTCGATCTATGAGTTGCATCAAGCAGGAGAATCTCCTTACAACATTATAAATAGCTTGGCATTAGCTTCAGATCCATGTATAAGCTGTATATTATGGCTGCTTTCCAAAGGGCACCCTATTTCCTATGTGTTCCACCCTATGGGCCCTGGTCAAAAGAAATGCACTATAGGGAAAAGAGTGCCATTTTGGAAGCAGATCCTTTCCTGTGGCCTCAGTGGTCTGGATCTATACATTTCCTATCATGACAGGGCAAAGCCTTTCAAGGAATGTGTGTGTCCCAATTGTCACTATATTTCCTATATAGTGCACTCCTTTTGACCAGGGAATAGAGTACTATTTTGGATGCAGTTAATGAGTGACTAGCCTATTTATCCATTCACTTCATCGTCCTACCAGTGAACAGTACATCATGGCCTGGCTTTCTGTACCTGATTCAAGGCAGCAGCTACTCTTCCTGGGGTTTATTATGGATCCCCATTACTTCCTGCCAAGGCAGCAGCTACTCTTCCTGGAGTTTATTAAGGACCCCCATTAGTTCCTGCCAAGGCAGCAGCTACTCTTCCTGGGGTTTATTATGGATCCCCATTACTTCCTGCCAAGGCAGCAGCTACTCTTCCTAGAGTTTATTAAGGACCCCCATTACTTCCTGCCAAGGCAGCAGCTACTCTTCCTAGAGTTTATTAAGGACCCCCATTAGTTCCTGCCAAGGCAGCAGCTACTCTTCCTAGAGTTTATTAAGGACCCCCATTACTTCCTGCCAAGGCAGCAGCTACTCTTCCTAGAGTTTATTAAGGACCCCCATTAGTTCCTGCCAAGGCAGCAGCTACTCTTCCTGGGGTCCAGCAAAAATTAAGGCAGTGATATACTGTAAGTGCTGCACTCAACACTGTTGACCATGATGTCCTTCTGGAAAGACTGGAGAGGTGGGTTGGCCTCTCCGGTCCAAATACAACAGGTGTAGACCTTACAGTGAAATGCTTACCTACAAGCCCTTAACCAACAATGCTTTAAGAAGTTAAGAAAATTAATTGAAAATGGTAACAAATAATAATAAAAAAAGTAACAAATAATTGAACAGCAGAAGTAAGAGACAACAGTAGTGAGGCTATGTACTGGGGTACCGGTACAGATTCAATGTGCGGGGGCACCGGTTAGTCTAGATAATTTAGGTAATATGTACATGTATGTAGAGTTAAAATGAAAGAGGGGTCTGGTGGTCAAGGTAATTGAGGTAATATAGAGTTAAAGTGACTATGCAGTTGCCGTACCAGGCGGTGATGCAACCAGTCAGGATGCTCTCGATGGTGCAGCTGTAGAACCTTTTGAGGATCTGAAGACCCATGCCAAATCTCTTCAGTCTCCTGAGGGGGAATAGGCTGTGTCGTGCCCTCTCCACGACTGTCTTGGTGTGTTTGGACCATGATAGTCTGTTGGTGATGTGGACACCAAGGAACTTGAAGCTCTCAACCTGCTCCACTACAGCCCCATTGATGAGAATGGGGGCGTGCTCGGCCCTCCTTTTCCTGTAGTCCACAATCATCTCCTTTGTCTTGATCACATTGAGGGAGAGGTTGTTGTCCTGGAACCACACGGCCAGGTCTCTGACGTCCTCCCTATAGGCTGTCTCATCGTTGTCGATCAGGCCTACCACTGTTGTGTCATCGGCATACTTGATGATGGTGCTGGAGTCATGCCTGGCCATGCACTGGTGCTGGTTCCTCCCCTGTGTGTAGGTGGGAAAAAAATACTTTACATTCTCTGGGCACCTGATTTGTAATCTTCCGGCGAGCAAAAACAATCCTTACTTGCTATTGGGTGCCTCTCAGATCATAATGTCAATCCCTGTACCGGATGGGGAACTGACATTGACCCTGGCCACAGTGACTGATGGTAAAGGAGCTGTTTACTGACACCTCGTGTTAATGAGTAAGAACTACAACCACAGACCGTGAACTGTGGCCAGTTGCAGAGGAGAAGGCTCTGCATGCAGAACTCAATTACAGTAAAGAATATAAAGATATACAGTCAAGCATAAAAAACAATAAAAAACATTCATAGAATTTTAACATTTTACTGTTATTGAAGCTTGTTATCCACATTTTTGTTCTGTGTTGGTTGGTGTGGTTGGCTATTGTTGGAAGTAATGTTGTGTAAAACATTGTTTTATTACTGTGACCGAGCCGACTTGGTGAAAAATATGCCGATGTGCCCTTGAGCAAGGCACTTAACCCTAATTGCTCCTATAAGATGTTGCTTAATGACTGAAATGTATTAATGACTGAAATCGGTGTGACATCATAGTTGTCTCTGGAACAAACTTAAACTTGAACCTTTTTTCAATGCTGAATTGAATGTCATTGAGAACAGGAAGGTATCATAACTTCCTTTCTGAATTTAAAAGTAATCCAAGAAGTAATCTTTTTTTTTTTTTTTTTTTTGTATCTGTAATCTGATACAAATATGTTTGCTGGTAATGTAACAGATTACAGTTAGAGTTTTTTTTATCTCTGCAGATTGCATGTAATCAGTTAATCCCCAACCCTGGAGATGGAGAAGGAGATAGTCATAAATCTGTTTCCTCCGTCCCAACCATAACATCAACACACAGATTTCTCTCTTTCCCTAAGCAGAATAAATAGAGTTGATTAGGGACATTTGTTTCCCTCTCCTGAACATGTTTTGCCGTTGTTTCCTAAAAAGCTCAGGCATCCACGCAACGCCAGCACAGTACAGGGCAGATCACAGGGTGAGCATCCCAAATGGCACCCTATCACATAACTTTCTGAGAGCCATGTGTTTCTTAAAGCGTGTTGAGAGTGTGGTTGTCTTATGGTTATTTTGCAACAACCTTCCCACAACGTTCTGGGAATGGTGCAGGATAGTTGCTTGGTTTTGGAACATTCTCAACACATTTAAGGAACTTGACAAAACAATATTATTTTCTTGGTATTTCATTACTTTAATCAAATGTTTCCTAAAGTTCAGACGTGGTCACATTTAATTTAAATGTTGGTAATGTTCTAGGAACGTTCTCCAACTGGTTTGAATGTTATCAAACAATGTTCTTCTGTGGGAATTTCAGTACTTCAGCATAACGTTTCCTACAGGTTTCATGATTCTATTTAAAGTCATGTTCTCAAAGTGTTCTGAGAACGTAACTGTTGAACAAGTTGAGGAAGCTAAACTCTTTCCTGGTTTAGGGTTGAAGAGAGACTAACTTCTGCTATTCTAGTTTTTATGATAAATATTACTGAGGAAAATTCCAGATTGTCTGCATAATCAAATAACATTCAGCTCAGAAACACATATATAGCCCACAAGACATGCCACCAGGTGTCTTTTCACAGTTCCTAAGTCCAAAAAGAATTCACGGCAATGCACAGAGTTCTACAGAGCCATGATCGCATGGAACTCCCTTCCATCTCCAAAACCTCAAAGCAATACTTTGAAGTACTTTTACAGAGACTAAAATGAACAGATTTGTATGAGTTAAAAAACATGGTATGGTAGCTCCATTCTGGTGGCGCAGTGGGCTTATTCCTTGGATAGAGTTCAGAAGATTATAGGTTTGAAACCTACTGATGCCATGTCACAATAAAAAATAAAGTGTTTACATGCTTAAGGAAACAAATTTCCATGTATCCTGTCTGTGCTTGGAGTCCAAAAAAGTTAACACAAACTCAGCTAGAAGTGTTACATTCAGTGAACATTTTAAGAAAGTTATTCAATTTCCATTCTCAGAGCGTTAATAAAACCTCCCAGGATAACTTTCAAGGAACCAGAGTACAACGTTCTCAGAATCTCCCTGCAACCTAAAAATAGTTGTTCCCAGAACAGGCAAAATGCAGAGATGTAAACTCGTCTCAGACTCGAGTTGAGAGACTCGTGAACAATGAAAGTCAGTACTGGGATAAGTTTTTGTTGTGCATTCTGTAAGATAACATGGAACAGGCGGCATTGTAACAAAGAGAAAGTAGTTTAATACAGAGAGCTCAAAAGAGTTCTAGAATGTCTGCGTTCCGCAACAAATATGCAGACAAGCACTTGTCTATTTCAATGGGAGGATAGTGGTTACTCACAGTTGCACTTTGTCCTTATTTGATTGAGCGGACATTGTGTATGCTATTGCTATATAGATGGGAATATTTAAAAACGCAAGCAAATGTTAAGCTATCGTTTATCTTAAGTTAATCTTAAATTAAGGTTGTTAAGACAAGCAAAAGTTAGCAATTGTTTATCATAGTACGTGACATCATATGCTGTGTTTGGCAACTAACTTTATATTTATGAAATTGTCCAAAAAGGAATGTAGGAAATAATTTACTTCAAATCATTTACAAGGTTTATAGACCGAACCCACAGCAGGCAGAAAGACATCGCCAAAAGGGACTTGAGACTTGACTTAGACTTGGCCCTAAAAGACTTGAGACTTGACTTGGACTCTACCTCAAAGACTTGAGACTTGACTTGGACTCTACCTCAAAGACTTGAGACTTGACTTGGACTCTACCTCAAAGACTTGTGAACATCTCTGGCAAAATGTTCACTTCTGGAAATGTATGGCTTCGTCCCCACAACCAATGTGAAACCAAACACATAAGTTCCCACAACTTCCAAGGAATCCAATATACTAGCTGGGATATTCCCTATATAGTGCACCACTTTTGACCAGAGCCCAATAGGCCCTGAATGCCCTGGTCATAAGTATTGGACTGTAAAATAAATGCCATTTGTGACTTAGATCTGCGATCTCAGGGAGAGATCCGTGAGAAAAGCAGTTGGCCTCCTCCGGCATGTTCTGCGTTTTTTTTTTTTTATCAGACAGGAAGTAGGAAGTGATGTCATTAGGTCACAAACAGGATGCTGTGATTATAACACAATGAGAATGCTTGGCCATGCTATGGAGACCCAGAGGCCTTAGGCCGGGCCCTTTTAGTACACTGTGTGTGTGTGTGTGTATGCGTGAGTGTGCAAGTGTGCCTGTGTGCGTACGCATGTGTGTGTGTGTGTGTGTGTGTGTGTGTGTGTGATTGTAAGTGTATCTATAAGTGCTTGCGAGTGTATATCTGCCAGAGTGTTCAAGTGTGTGTGTGTGTGTGCATGATGTGTCTATGAGAATGTGTGTGTGTGTGTGTGTGTGTGTGTGTGATTGTAAGTGTATCTATAAGTGCTTGCGAGTGTATATCTGCCAGAGTGTTCAAGTGTGTGTGTGTGTGTGTGTGTGTGCATGATGTGTCTATGAGAATGTGTGTGTGTGTGTGCATGATGTGTCTATGAGAATGTGTGTGTGTGAGAGGAGAGATGGTTCCACAGTCCCCTCGTTCCCATCAGGCGGGGCAGTGAGCAGGGTAACAGGTAGAAAGCTGTGTGTGTGTGTGTGTGTGTGTGTGTGTGTGTGTGTGTGACTAATGGCTGTGATAACAAGGGTTTTTCCTTTCCTCCAGTCCGGAACGTTGCTCTCTAAACCTCCTAATGCATCCTCTTTTCACACACACATCAACAGGATGGCTGCCTTCCAAATGGCATCCTGTTCCCTTGATAGTGCACTACTTTTGACCGGAGCCCATAGGGATTAGGGTATCATTTGGGATGTAGCTACAGACAGATCAACAGGATGTGTCTGATAGAGGAAGAGACGGGGACAGAGATCTGATACTGGGTGTTGATGGCTGCTGATTGGCTGCTGATTGAGAGGAGACAAATAAAGAGAAGAGACATTATTGAATTAAAAGTAATGTCCGCTGTTTGCTACTCCCAATAATAATGTTGTGCCGTGCTGGTTGTATGACGAATGTGACAACCACATCCGAATCCCTTTGTACAGTTGCCGTTGCTATCCATTCAGTTGTGCCGTTGCTATCCATTCAGTTGTGCCGTTGCTATCCATTCAGTTGTGCCGTTGCCATCCATTCAGTTGTGCCGTTGCTATCCATTCAGTTGTGCCGTTGCTATCCATTCAGTTGTGCCGTTGCTATCCATTCAGTTGTGCCGTTGCTATCCATTCAGTTGTGCCGTTACTATCCATTCAGGGCCAAATCTAAACTACCTTGAGGTCTGTTTGTCGGAACGTTCCCTTCCTACAAATCTCCCATTGACATCAGAGCATGATTTATAATGAGAGAGTGCATGATTTTATCCAAGTTACATGAACACGGATCTCAAAAGGAGACTCCAAAGGATGATGTTAACCAGCTGAATAAGTTGTGTCAAGAGGAGATGAGGCCAACTTCACCCTCACAGCTCACAACGTTCGACTCCCAACCCTGGATTTGATGAAATCATTCATCCTTTGAAAGGTAATCTCTCCTCTCTCCATCCACCTCAGGATAAGATTATGATGACAACCTATATCATAAATACCAGAGTGTAGAGACCAATTGGCCCTGGTCAAAAGTAGTGCGCTATATAGGGAATAGGGAGCCATTTGGGAAACAACCTATGCTTGCAAACTTAGCCTCGGACAATCAATCTAACATTTGATATTAGGGAGCTAGCGAGCTATCTGGGATCTTAACCTCTGACCCCTGACGTATAAGTGGTGACCTCTGGGATTCTCCTGATGCTCCTCCACAGGCCCTGTGTGTGTGTGTTGGGTGTTTGGTGTGTGTGCGCGTGTGTATGTGTGTGTGTGTGTCCTGCTACTCAGCCAAACGAGGTGTGAGCCCCAGTGAGGGGCCAGATTGTACACTCTGGTCCACAGTTTTTTGACTTAGTGCCCAAGGCAAGAGGATTTTGAATGATATCTCTCTTTATAGCGAACCCAACCTACTGCCTTCCATCTGGGCTGCTAACCCTCCCTAAACACATTCACAGACCCAATGCCAGGCATTGGGCTTTGTTAGGACGTCTGTGTGTGTGTGTGTGTGTGTGTGTGTGTGTGTGTGTGTGTGTGTGTGTGTGTGTGTGTGTGTGTGTGTGTGTGTGTGTGTGTGTGTGTGTGTGTGTGTGTGTGTGTGTGTGTGTGTGTGTGTGTGTGAGAGTGTGTGTGTGTGGAGGGGGTGTGAGATGGTGATATAACCCCATGAGGTGGATAGGTTGTCCTTAAACCTGAAGGGGAGTCGGTGGCCTATGGCTTCCTGAAAGTGTGTGTGTGTGTGTGTGTGTTTAATGGGCTTTGTGGTCTCATCAGCTCTGTGTGTAAGTGTGTGTGAGTGTGCTGTGTGTGCCTATGTGCGTGTCTGTGTGAGTGTGCTGTGTGTGTGTGTGTCTGTGCGTGTGTATGTGTCTATATGTGTGTGTGTGTCTATGTGTGTGTCTGTGTGTGTGTGAGTGTGTGTGTCTATGTGTGTGTGTCTGTGTGAGTGTGTGTGTCTATATGTGTGTGTCTGTGTGAGTGTGTGTGTGTCTGTGTGATTGTGCTGTGTGTATCTATGTGTGTGTCTGTGTGAGTGTGTGTGTCTATATGTGTGTGTCTGTGTGAGTGTGTGTGTGTCTGTGTGATTGTGCTGTGTGTATCTATGTGTGTGTGTGCGTGTGTCTATGTGTGTGTGTGTGTGTTACGTAGTACACACAGGGTGAGAGGCTTGGCAGATGCTGCTGTTTTTATGGCAGAGCAGGGTCTCACCCCGCACCCCAGCGGCATCTGCTTGGCTCTGGGATCTCTCTGTCAGGGAGGGAGGGGAGGGGAGGGGGGCGGGGGCGGGGGCGGGGGCGGGGTCTCCTCGTCTTTTTTTGTTTCACCATTTCCAGCTTGAGGGGGGTGGTGGTAACCGTGGAAACGGATTTGAATTTCAAGCCAATTTAGGAGGACCAGAGAGAGAAGGTTGGAGTGTGTGAGTGTGTTGGTGTGTGTGTGTTTGGTGGGGGGTTGGTGGGGGGTTGTGGGAGGTTGGTGGGGGGTTGGTGGGGGGTTGGTGGGAGGTTGGTGGGGGGTTGTGGGAGGTTGGTGGGGGGTTGGTGGGGGTTTGGTGGGGGGTTAGTGGGGGGTTGTGGGGGTTTGGTGGGGGGTTGTGGGAGGTTGGTGGGGGGTTGGTGGGGGTTGGTGGGGGTTTGGTGGGGGGTTGTGGGAGGTTGGTGGGGGGTTGGTGGGGTTGGTGGGAGGTTGGTGGGGGGTTGTGGGAGGTTGGTGGGGGGTTGGTGGGGGGTTGGTGGGGTTGGTGGGAGGTTGATGGGGGGTTGTGGGAGGTTGGTGGGGGGTTGTGGGAGGTTGGTGGGAGGTTGGTGGGGGGTTGTGGGAGATTGGTGGGAGGTTGGTGGGGGGTTGTGGGAGGTTGGTGGGGGGTTGTGTCGTGATGCTGTAGTTTGGTGAAGCCAACTCTGTTGTTGTCATGTTGGGTGTTTCAAATAAGATCATGTAGGTTTAGTGTCGTCTAACAGTTTTGATCGTTTTATCCATAGAATTACATATTTTAACTCTAATGTAATATGTAATTTAATAGGATCTCTGTGGCTCCCTTTAACATGTATAATCACTTGGATAAAAACACAAAGCATCAGTTATAGCCTTTCATAATTAAAAACACCACCAAAATAATCTCACTTTTCATTCACTGACATCAAACAGTTTTATTGAAGGAAAAAAGTGTTTTATTCTTCAGAAGTTTTGTCCTTATAAATATCCATTATATACAAAATAATATTATAAAACAAACACTACCGTTCAAAAGTTTGGGGTCACTTAGAAATGTCCTTGTTTTTGAAAGAAAAGCTCTGTAGATATTCCATAAAAAATGTTTACAGCTACAATAGTCATTTACAACATTAACAATGTCTACACTGTATTTCTGATGAATGTGATGTTATTTTAATAGACCAAAATATGTGTTTTTCTTCAAAAACAAGGACATTTCTACGTGACGCCAAACTTTTGAACGGTAGTGTCTAAAGAGCAGTTGTGTCATTAATCAATATTTAAATTAAACTCTGGAAATAATCATTTAAAAAAAAAAGATATTATTGGTTCTGTAATTTCAGTCATTATAGGCAGGCAGTGGTATGACAGTGTCTCTCATTCATCCTCTTCTCTTTATTTCAGGGCTGTTTGTCTGCCTCCCAAAGTGCACCCTATTCCCTACATAGTGCACTACTCTTGACCAGAGTTCATAGGGCTCTGGTTAAAAGTAGTGCACTATATAGGGAATAGGGTGCACTTTGGGACGTATACTTTTTTTTCGTATTTAAACTCTGCTGGCCCTTCCTCTTCTCTTGGACTACTGCTGGCACAGAACAGTATTGTGCCCCTGTGGTTTATCCGTCTGCATCCCAAATGTCTATACCCTATTTAGTGTGACTACTACAGGCCCATAGCAGTGCACTATATAGGGAATAGACTGCCATTTGGGATGCAACCTCCTCCAAATTCCTGTTGATGAAAAAAGTGTATTTTCCACCTGTGTTTTTCTTTTTGTAGGTCAAATGCTCCATGAAGAGACAAGTGTTTACGTTTAAGCATTCAAACACACTCTCTTTTTAAGGCTTCTAGTGATTTTGGGCTGCATACAATCTGTTCACCGTTTGCATGGAATGAAAAAGTCTGGAAAAGTTCAACCAGGCGTTTTGTTTGGAGTGATTGACAGTTGAAACGTTAGTTTGTTTGTTCAGTCAGACATCGTTCTCAGTGTTTTGTTGTGATTAATCGGTTGCTCAGTTGATTGTTTGCGGTTGGTGGGTGAGTTTCAGCGAGTTGGCTCCACCCTGGACCTTGGGTCTTGCATAGCTGGTGAATTATGCTGGCTAAGGGTTCAAGATCAGTCGAATCTCAGGCACCTCCATTTTGATTAGTTGGCTGTCGAAGTCCCCATTATTAGGTTGGGCAGGGGTCAACTGAGAGGTCAGGGGTCAACTAAGAGCGCCGGCCGTTTGTCCTGTTTCACCTACTCTCTCCTCCATTGCTGCCAAGGACAGATGAGTTCAGTTCAAGTTGGTTGTTTTGCGTGCTGACACTCTACCAGTTCCCTCCACACACGCTGCAGTTCAGCCAGTCAGTCTTTTAACCATTTAACAGTCCCTTTAACCGTTAGTTTAACCGTTCCCGGAAGTCAAAAGGTCCATGACTGTTACTGTTCACGTTTTCTATACAAACACTTGGTCGATGTTAAAGTTCAGTAAAGTTCTCTGGCTAGTGTTCATGAGTTCATTCACAGAGAAGAGGAGAGGTTTCTCTCTCTCTCTCTCTCTCTCTCTCTCTCTCTCTCTCTCTCTCTCTCTCTCTCTCTCTCTCTCTCTCTCTCTCTCTTTCTCTCTCTCTGTCTATTATCGTCTTTCTCTCTCTCTCTCTCTCTCTCCCTCTCTCTCCTCTCTCTCTCTCTCTCTCACTCCATTTTCCAAGTGTTCCAGAGCAGCAGTGACATCAGAAACAGTCTCCAGTCTCTTCTCAGGTTTTTTTGTAAACAATCCAGAAAGTAATGTCTGCCTCGATTGTGTTTGTCCTCTATCGCTCCGTCGCTCCTTCATACCTGGGGAGGAGGAGAGGAACAAGGGTTAGAGGTAAGCAGTGGATACTGGGGGGGGGGGGGGTGGGGAACAGTGAGGGAACGTTTTCCCCCTCTCAAACAGGGAAACTGCACAGTTCTGTTAACTATTCTTATGGGTATGCTATGTTCTTAATCCCTCTCAGCGCTTCTATGTTCAAACATAGGGCTTGTGAGACAAAGTATCAAAACCATGTGCATAGGCTTGTGTTCAAGTACAAGAATATTTACTGCAAAAGCTTTAAACATATCTAAAGCATATGCAGAGAGAGCAGTCCAGGGGGCTTTGTGAGGTGAATGGGTTTGTTTCAGGTACACTCTATCCCCCTTCCAGGCCATCAAATTGTCATTTTGAAGTATAGTGATTTAATACACTTTTATAGTTTAGTGAGAGCATTGCTATATAAGATTACTCCACCATATTGACTTGGCATATACTGTATGATTACGCCATACAGACTTACAGGATATTTCCCTGGCTTATGTTTAAGTAAAATAATATGTAGTACTTCCACAATGTGTATCTATAAAAACTGAAAATGTACATAATTGGTCATTGACCATGTCAAAACTGCAGATAATGTGTTTATTATTTATTTCTCCTTACCTCTGTTGCTATGACGCACGCCCTCCGTTCCTCTCCTATGACAAAGACAGACTGGTAGATCTGAGAGTCTCGAGGGGAACATATTGTTGATATCCTACACTCTGCCTTTTCACTGAAACACACAAATCAACACACAGTCAGTCCACCTTAACAACACAAAGTAGAAGCATATGGTATAACTAGGCTATGCATCAGGTAGCCTACTGATATAACTAGGCTATGCATCAGGTAGCCTACTGATATAACTAGGCTATGCATCAGGTAGCCTACTGGTATAACTAGGCTATGCATCAGGTAGCCTACTGGTATAACTAGGCTATGCATCAGGTAGCCTACTGGTATAACTAGGCTATGCATCAGGTAGCCTACTGGTATAACTAGGCTATGCATCAGGTAGCCTACTGGTATAACTAGGCTATGCATCAGGTAGCCTACTGGTATAACTAGGCTATGCATCAGGTAGCCTACTGATGGCCGTGGAAATGAATGTACAGGTAGACAGAGGTATTGGAGGGAAAACATATCTACGGGCGATTCTACAAAAGTGGTGTAAATTGCTGTCCCACCCCAAAATAACTATTAAAAAAAAAACATTAAGTCTCCAAATATAGTACTTTCATTTACGTCATGATATGTTCTAATTCAATCCAAGGCAATAACAAGCATATTGTTAAATTAATTTAGACCCAGACCCAGTGAGTTAAGAGAATGACCAAATGTATGTGGTTTCAAGACCACTCTACTCTACTGTACCTTACTATACTGTACTATACTATACTGTACTATACTATACTATACTGTACTGTACTATACTATACTCTACTCTACTATACTGTACTATACTATACTCTACTCTACTATTCTATACTGTACTATACTGTACTTTACTATACGGTACTATACTGTACTATACTGTACTCTACTATACTGTACTGTACTGTACTGTACTGTACTCTACTCTACTGTACTGTACTGTACTGTACTGTACTGTACTCTACTGTACTGTACTGTACTCTACTATACTCTACTCTACTCTACTCTACTCTACTCTAACCTACTATATTCTACTGCACTCTACTCTACTGTACTCTACTCTACTGTACTGTACTCTACTCTACTGTACTGTACTCTACTCTACTATACTGTACTATACTGTACTATACTGTACTCTACTGTACTCTACTCTACTATACTGTACTATACTGTACTATACTGTACTATACTGTACTCTACTCTACTATACTGTACTATACTGTATTATACTGTACTATACTGTACTGTACTCAAGTTTACTCTACTTTAGTTTTTTACAACTGAAGCAAGGGCCCATGGACTCTGGATCAGTGGTCTTGAAACCACATACATTTGGTCTTTAACTTTGTCATTGTCTTAACTCACTGGGTCTGGGTCTGGATCCCATGTCCTGGTATAAATCTTGGTCTTGGCTCTGGGATATGACCTTATTAGTCTTTGGTTTACAAACCATAGGCAATCCAATTTGAAGAAGACAATGCTCTCGGATCATTGGCTGATCACTCCCAACCAGTTGGCTACTTTTAAATGGTGGCAGCCTTCAATGGAAATGTCTATACTAAAACGAGTCCTCCATAAATCTCTGTGATTGGCAGTTATCACCGAAATGCATGTTATTTTGCCAAAATAAAGGTAGGTAAACAACATAATTAATTAGATGCATAAGCAGTTCAACCAATCAACTTTGAACATTATACAGAAAATAATAGAGATGATATTTCTCTAAATTTTTAAAATAAAGTTTGGTATGCAAATAACATTTAAAAAATTAAACTGTAATAAAATGTAAAACAAAATGATCACTACTGTGCATTTTGTTTGTTCAGGCCTGTTGTCCTGTTCTCCCTTTATGGCTCAGCAACAGTCGAATGTAAACTGTATGCAAGTTAAGACCAGTATTGTGTTTCCAAGGAGCCTGTCTGTTGTGGTCTGTTTTTAGTCAAAGTCTTTGGAGAAAACGAGTTTATGAGATTAAAAAAGCATTTGAAATCATTAGCTGGCTAGAAGCTTGGAGTGGATAAAAGGGGGATTTGGGGTTATGATTGGGCGTCGAACTTGGCTGTTGATCCTTCAGGTCCCATGTGGGATCGGATCAAGTGTGTGTGTGTGTGTGTCTGGAGCAATACGCGTCTATATGTATTGTAGAGTAGTGTCAGGGTTTGAACTATTGTGCCAGGCCTGGTGCGACAGACAAAATGAATGATACCCCTTTCCTCCTCTCACTATAAACAGAACATATGTCAAGTCTATAGGTATTACATCTGTGAGTGAGTGAGTGAGTGAGTGAGTGAGTGAGTGAGTGAGTGAGTGAGTGAGTGAGTTGGGGGTCAGAAAAGATGTACATCCCATAGAATGGCCTTCACCATTCACACACATACTGAAACAGTTTCCTAAGTATAGCAATGCTTTCAAGAGCTGTTAGCAGCCTACGTCTCAATATGTCATGGCAAAGCAGTTAGCTAGATCTGCATGTTTGTAGATGTGGTCTAACATTTCTGAATGTTCAGAAATTCATTGTAAACCTTAATTTAAGAAAATAAACATATTTTTCTTACCTGTAAATTCTACTCAGCTGTATTTTCTCTTCTAAACACTTGTCATAGATCACATGACTTTGTATTTTATCCTCTTGCGACGTATCATTCTTCAACTCCTTCGGCTCTGCGTTTCTATACGTATCATCCTTCAACTCTTTCGGCTCTGCGTTTCTATACGAGTCCAATTGATAGTTCTTATGGATAAAGTTTGACTTCTCTGATTCGCAGTCCACCTCCAGTCCCACCTTCTGATTGGTGTTCTTCAGCTGGGAAGCAGGGATTAGGTTATCCCTCTGTACGTCTGATAGGTTGTTCATGGTCTCCCCGTCTCCCCTGTCTCTGCCGGTCTGCCTGTGGATGTGCCGTAGAGCCAGTCCCACCATGCATAGCAGCACCAGTAACGCAACCAGCCCTACAGCCAAGGAAACTGCCGCCCACTGGAATCCATCTTGGCCCTCTCCATTGATCCTTTCCCCACCCACCGGCAGGGTCACAGCAAAGAACTGGCAGCGTGATCCGGTGAAGCCGGCGGGACAGATACAGATGGCGGCGGGTTTCCCCGGCCCTCCTCCCCCTGTGCAGAGCCCTCCATTAAGACAGGGGCGCATGGAGCACTCATCAAGGATGCGGTCGCAGTTTCGTCCGGCGTACCCGGTGGGGCAGGCACAGGTGTAGTCGTTGATGCGGTCCAGGCAGGTCCCTCCGTTGGTGCAGGGGTTCCCGGCACACTCATTGACGTTGATCTCACAGCGCTGGCCAGTGAAACCGGAGCGACAGCTACACAGACGCACGCCACCGTGGATCAAACACAGACCGCCTGGAGAGAGACACGCAGGGGTTCAGGCGTTAGGTTTCAGGGGTGGAGAGAACATGCATCCAGACATACACAAAAGGCCCTGTCCAGAAACAACCCCTAACCCCTACCTCTAAACACTTGTGGAGATCTGAGAGGATCTGGAGATCTGAGAGGATTTGAAGTTGAAGCAATATTGTAATGGCTGCATCTTGCCCTCTGACAGCCTAGGTGGAATTCTTGCTATTGCTTACACATGATCAATTTTCACACTACATCCCTACTTCACACTATATCACTACTTCACATAACATCACTACTTCAACACTACCTCACTACTTCACACTATGTCACACTACTCCACTACTTCACACTACATCACTACTAAGCACTACATCATTACTAAACACTACATCACTACTTCACAATATATCACTACATCACCACTACTTCACATTACATCACTACTAAACACTACATCACTACTTCACACTACATCACTACTAAACACTACATCACTACTAAACACTACAAAACACTACATCACTACTAAACACTACATCACTACTAAACACTACATCACTACTTCACACTACATCACTACTAAACACTACATCACTACATCACTACTAAACACTACATCACTACTAAACACTACATCACTACTAAACACTACATCACTACTTCACACTACATCACTACTAAACACTACTCCACTACTTCACACTACATCACTACTAAGCACTACATCATTACTAAACACTACATCACTACTAAACACTACATCACTACTTCACAATATATCACTACATCACCACTACTTCACATTACATCACTACTAAACACTACATCACTACTTCACACTACATCACTACTAAACACTACATCACTACTAAACACTACATCACTACATCACTACTAAACACTACATCACTACTAAACACTACATCACTACTAAACACTACATCACTACTTCACACTACATCACTACTAAACACTACATCACTACTAAACACTACATCACTACTAAACACTACATCACTACTTCACACTACATCACTACTAAACACTACATCACTACTTCACAATATATCAATATATCTTGAGGTCTCAGTAACCATCAAATGTATCAGATGTGAACTCTGAAGCCTTCCCCTTCACCACTAAAGCCATGCACCACAACAAGCAGGAGTGCTTCTCTAAAAGGTCAGCCTGACCCAAAACCCTGAACTCAAGCCGATGTGGATGTGATATTTATCACATTATTTTCCTCCATCCTCAGTTAATTCTAGTACATGTTTGACTGAATTAACAGTATTGGGTGACATTCCTGGAAGCCGACTGGAAGCCATCACATGTTTACATCCAGCACAATAGACACACAGTTCCCACAGATTCCTGTTGTTCCATAACACTTCCAGACTGCCGTCCCAAGAGGAATTGAGGGGGGGTGGAGAAGGGGTCGTTTGAGGGGAAGAAATTCAGGGGAAGGGTGGGTGGGGGGGTTAAAGGTTAGGGGCAAGGGGCCGTAGCGTACCATTGGCACAGGGAAGAGACGTGCACTTGTCCACTCTCTTCTCACAGTTGAGTCCTGTGTATCCGGGAGGGCACTCGCAGATGTAGCTGTGGCCGTTGTCCTTCTGATGGCACTGTCCACTGTGGAAGCAGGGGGAGTCAGCACAGGTCAGCAGGCTGTGTTCACAGTGGGAACCCTCGAAGCTCTGCGGACACGAACACCTGTAGCCAACATCCAGGTTCTACCAACGGAGAGAGAGAGGGGAGAGAGTTTAGATCTAAGGTCAGGCAAAGACAGTTTTGATTACAGTAATTTCTAAAAAGCAACCTTCTTTCCTGCCTTCCTTTAACATCAGTTCTGACAATATCTCCGCTATTGTCCATTCTAGACTGGCTATCTAGTGAGTACCTTGGTCCAGGCAGAGTAGTTCTAACCCTAACCCATTACCCTTAAATACACTACATGACCCAAAGTATGTGGATACCGGCTCGTCTAAACATCTCATTCCAAAATCATGGGCATTAATATGGAGTTGGTCCCCCCCATTGCTGCTATAACAGCCTCCACTCTTCTGGGAAGGCTTTCCACTAGACGTGGGAACATTGCTGTGGGGACTTGCTTCCATTCAGCCACAAGAGCATTAGTGAGGTCGGGCACAGATGTTGGGTGATTAGGCCTGGCTCACAGTCGGCATTCCAATTCATCCCAAAGATGTTCAATGGGGTTGAGGTCAGGGCTATGTGCAGGCCAGTCAAATTCTTCCACACCGATCGACAAACAATTTCTGTATGGATCTCGCTTTGTGCACGGGACATTGTCATGCTGAAACAGGAAAGGGTCTTCCCCAAACTGTTGCCACAAATTTGGAAGCACAGAATCATCTAGAATGTCATTGTATGCTGTAGCATTGAGATTTCCCTTCACTGGAACTAAGGGGCCTGAACCATGAAAAACAGCCCCAGACCATTATTCCTCCTCCACCAAACTTTACAGTTGGCACTATGCATTGGGGCAGATAGCGTTCTCCTGGAATCCGCCAAACCCAGATTTGTCCGTCGGACTGCCAGATGGTGAAGCGTGATTCATCACTCCAGAGAATGCGTTTCCACTGCTTCAGAGTCCAATGGTGGCAAGCTTTACACCACTCCAGCCGACGCTTGGCATTGCGCATTGTGATCTTAGGCTTGTGTGCGGCTGCTCGGCCATGGAAACCCATTTCATGAAGCTCCCAACGAACAGTTCTTGTGCTGACGTTGCTTCCAGGGTCAGTTTGGAACTCGTTAGTGGTCAGACAGATGATTTTACGCGCTACATGCTTCCTGCATGTTGCCCCTTCTAACATGGTAATCTAGAGTTTACTAATTCAGTGTAGCCCCTTCTAACATGTCTATCTAACCACTATTCACCGTGCAGAGTCCTCCATTCCTACAGGGGTTGCTGTCACACTCCTGCAGCTCCAGCTCACAGTTGACCCCAGTGAACCCAGGGGGACAGGTACAGGTGTAGCTACCCTGACCCGTGTTCATACAGGTCGCCCCGTTCACACATGGCCGGTGGTGCGTGCAGAAGTTCAGGTCTGGGAGGGAGGAGCAGAAGGGTCAAAGATCAAATACAGGTCAAATAAAAGGTAATATACTGTACATGTAATGTGGGGTTAAATGATTGACAGCTTTGATAAAGATGAGCAATGACTGTATAAAATAAAGAAATGAAATACTGAGCGATATTGTACAGTATGCTTGTTTACATACCCCTGAGAAATGCTAACCTCTCACCATTACCAATAACAGGGGAGGTTAGCATGCCTCGGGGTAGGATCTAACCTCTCACCATTACCAATAACAGGGGAGGTTAGCATGCCTCGGGGTAGGATCTAACCTTTCACCATTACCAATAACAGGGGAGGTTAGCATGTCTTGGGGTAGAATCTAACCTCTCACCATTACCAATAACAGGGGAGGTTAGCATGACTCGGGGTAGGATCTAACCTCTCACCATTACCAATAACAGGGGAGGTTAGCATGACTCGGGGTAGGATCTAACCTCTCACCATTACCAATAACAGGGGAGGTTAGCATGACTCGGGGTAGGATCTAACCTCTCACCATTACCAATAACAGGGGAGGTTAGCATGACTCGGGGTAGGATCTAACCTCTCACCATTACCAATAACAGGGGAGGTTAGCATGTCTCGGGGTAGTATCTCTGACCCTCTGTTCTCATTCATCATTATTTACGATTCATTCAGGATTAACTGTAACCATGGTAGCATCCACATTCATGTAGAGGTGTTTAGATAAATACAGTAAAAATAACTCCAAAATGACAGAGTACATTATTTACCATTCATTTCTATTGGACACAAAATAATCTGAAATAAAACCAGAACAAACAGTAAATACAGCCAACAAGTTTGAAGAGTCACAAGGTTGATGTAATCATTACGTATTATGAATATGGGATGAAAAACTACACGTTTCACTACTTTATTTAGAAGATTCTTTAGGGGTGTCAATAATTTTGACCTCTACCTTTTTGAGAAAAAAAACTATAGCTTGTTAAACAAAATCTATTTCTCTGAGCATTTGTATTAGTATAAAATAATATAATGTTTAAAAAAATATATATATATATAGCTTAGTTCTTCAATGATTTAGGTGTCAACTAACATCCTTTCTTCTCATAGAAAAGGAGTGTAAAGGAAATAATGCTTGATGTACAGATTCCAAGGTCTTCTCTATTTTGGGGGATTATTTTAGGGTCAGTATTTGAATCAAAAACATAATTAATTGCACACATTTTCTACAACGTTTCAGTCAGATTGACGAGGATGATAATGGTGATGATGAAGATGTGTTCTTACCCTGGTCACAGAAGAGCCCGCCCCAGCCTTCCTTACAGGTACACTGCCAAGGCTGTTGGCACGTGCCATGCTTACAAGCTGGGTACTTCTTACACTCATTACAGAACGGACCCTGCCAACCTTCTCTGCACCTGGAGACACAGGAGAGGTCAACGTTCCATACCTTTATCAATACATTATTGATTGACTGACTGACTGACTGATTGATTTGTTAATTAGTTGTCTGTCAATTAGAGAGAGAGAGAGAGAGAGAGAGAGAGAGAGAGAGAGAGAGAGAGAGAGAGAGAGAGAGAGAGAGAGAGAGAGAGAGAGAGAGAGAGAGAGAGAGAGAGAGAGAGAGAGAGAGAGAGAGAGAGAGAGAGACAGAGAGACAGACAGACAGACAGACAGACAGACAGACAGACAGACAGACAGACAGACAGACAGACAGACAGACAGAAAGAGCTGGAAAGGAATGAGAAAGACAGTGATTTAAAGAGTGTTGGAGCAATAGAGAGAGAAAGAAAGAGAGAGACAAAGTAAAAGAGAGAGACAGACAGAGAGAGCAAGAGAAAGAGAGAGTTGGCTGCTTGATCATGAGCTTTGAAAAACAAAGCTTGCTGAAGAGTTGACATCACATGGAATATGAAATATTGGACCAGTTTGGAGAAATATCGGCACTAAATCCTGTCTCTCTCTCACACACACATTTTCCCATCAAATTTCCCACATATTGAATCATTTCAATATTACTTACACACACTCGCCAGGTCTGGAGCAGTTTCCATTCCCTTCACTGCATCCCTCCAGGCAGATGGCTGTGACACACAGATCAATAGATATCCAGGGGTTAGTTATAGTGTCTCAAACAGTGGACAGTGGAAGTAAATCAATCTGACTACAGCATATGCATTTAGACACAGTCTTGATAGGCAAAGCTATCACTACAGTAACTGATGTCCATCAAAAGAGATGCATCAGTAGCCAATACAAGTTATGGACTTCTGAACATTGGCCTACATCGTGAAATATTATTTAATAAAAAATGAAAGATGTGCTTGCATGTGTAAATAATAAAACTAATCTATAATAATCTATAATAGAACCGTTTGAGGTTTTATGCATTCTAAAAGCCTCATTATACATTGGGTGGTTCCAGCCCTGAATGCTGATTGGCTGACAGCCATGGTATATCAGACGACAAAACATTTATTTTTACTGCTCTAATTATGTTGGTAAACAGTTTATAACAGCAATAAGGCACCACAGGGGTTTGTGGTATATGGACAATATATCCAGGCACTCCGCGTTGCGTTGTGTTTAAACCTTGGTATATTGGCCATATACCACACCTCCTCGGGCTTTATTGCTTAATTAAACTCCAACATAAAATATATTCATTTCAGCCACAATGCTTCTTCTTCAAAAGGCAAACATACACACACTCCAACTGAACCTGTCACACTACCCAACTGCTACAGCGGGACCACGAGGGAGCTGGTTAATTTACGGCTTGTATGTCTTAAGCTCTATATGGCCCCTAACTCTCTCTCTCTGTGACACTGATTCGGGTTGGATAGGCTGGCGTGCGCCGGTAAACGGCCGGTTAGTCCTGAACAGATGCCCGTGCTCAATAGCGGACAGCTGCCACCATTGTTGTTCCTAGTCTGCCGAACCGTACTTGCAGCTGTTAAACCGTTCCCGGACCCCCAACAATAGGGAGACTACAATTTCTGTGGCGCGTTTTGGAAAATAATGTTGCGATTAACCCCGGCGCGTGCTGCCGTGACCCGTGCTCCTCCAGTGACGTTCAAACTCTCCAGGATTAAATGACCAGGAATGCGCTCTACTTTCAGGTTGTAGTATTAGAGCAATGGAGCGGTGGAGAGAGATGCATTCATCTCCCTCACATCACGTGCGTTTTTTCGAGTTTTTCCCCCTATACTATGACGATAGGTGTGTATGTAATGCCGATGACAGATCCCTTGTCACACTGCGGTTCCAACTGACTCCAACACATGGTAACGATTATGTTTTACGATGTTTCCCTGAAATGTTTTCTGTGATTATTTTGTTTTGGTGAAAGAGGCGTACACATCAACCTGTAGTAACGGGTCCTAACCCTGAGTTCATCAGTTCTGTTCTGTCCAAAACATAGAGAAGAGAAATGTATAGTAATTTATAGTGCACTAATACTATGTTTAGGCATATTGTGGGTTTTGCACAACTATTTAGCATGTTCTCATGTTCAGCAACCTGCTCCGCTCTTAACAGATGCCCTCAGGTATGACCTCTTCAACCAATGTAGCAAGGCAAAATGTCCTCATATCCACACTATTATTTATGTGGCCCTTTTATGTGCTAAAATAAAAAACTTTCTGCGCCATAAAGGTCCAGGCCTCTTAGCAGAGTCCGTAGTAGGTTAACATACGGGGGGACAACACTATTCTCATTCTTTTCTTCTATCTGTCTCTCTCTTGCAGGACCAGTACATCAGGACAAGTTTTCAACTAAACCCTGAGAGACTGTGGCATCATCCCACCGCTGCCACCAATGTAGCGATTGAGGAAAAAAACGATCAAAGCAGGCTTGAACCAGTGATCCTACAGCTGTAAGAGTGCTATACCTGTGCCATTTAAGAACCACACCTCTTAGCAGAGGCCACAGACTACCTATATACAAGGAAGCAACAGCTACGCCTTTCACTCGCTCAATGAAAACTATGTACCAACAAGCTCAGAAAGTACAGCCTATACTCGTTGAAGAAACAGTGCCACCAAAGTGCATCTAAAAACGATGTACCAAGCTTGCTAGAATAAAAACCCTGGCCCTGTAGCATAGGCCTATAATCATTGAAGAAATTGTGATTATATATATCCAACATATTGGTCAAAGACAGGTGTTACATGGATGCAGACAATCAAACCCCAGGCAACTCTGATAGGCCAGTGGGGTTGACTTGTGGTTGTGGTTCGGTAACGGTTGGTTTCTCTCGGCTGCTTACGTTCTTCGCAGTATTCCCCCTTCCAGCCGGGCAGACAGGACAACTGGCCGTCGCCGCGGTCGCAGGTGTAGTGGCCAAAACGATCGTCCCTTGGCGTGCATATTTTGGAACAACTTTCTCCGTAGTAATTGTCATTGCAGATGAAGCGGTAAGAATACCTTAACTCCGTCTGTAGGCCGCTCTGAACATCCTGAGACCAGGTGGTCCCGACGCCCAGCTGTCTCTGGATGGCAAAGAAACTGATCAACAACTCTGGGTTGCTGGTGTCTGGAAGGGAATGAGAGAGAGAGAGAGAGAGAGAGGGATGCTTTATTAAACATCTAGTCAGGTCCACTTGACCAAAAACATTTCTACAGAACGTGCAATAGTTATATCAATCAATAAATGACATGTAGTTGTCACAAAGTGCTTTTACAGTAACCCAGCCTAGTGAGAAGCAAGCAGAAGCAGTCTGTTAGAAAATTACATTACAATCATGTTCCATTAGGCCATAATGACGCCTGTTACACTTTTCTCTATCATCCATTGTTTACCTGTCATTCAAATATTTCATCTTGTGTCATATCTTAAATCATCATGATTTGAAATATCCTAGACCTATTCCAGGTGGAATATCATGCATGCTCCTTTCACTGGGCCTGATTTGAATATGCACCGCCTGCCGAGCCACCTTACGCAGATCAGATGGCTTCTTATCAACTCTCATAATTCAACCATAATGGTTTAGATGGACAATAAACTGAGATTGAAAGGTCCTTTTCCCTTTCTGTCAGCAAAAACCTTCCCAGGCCGCTTCCAATGGATGGAACAGAGCAAGGTGTTAAATACAGGAAGACGTAGTCACATACTCTTGGCAGGCTCTGTGTGTTCTCACAAAAGCCCTTAACTCGTTCCCACGCCAGAAATACACCGCAGGAAGTCACATTGTGTTGGAGCACAAGAATTTAAAAGGTGTTTTTGAAGCTAAGCAACAAAGGGCTGCGTAAAGATTAGAAAAATATATGGAACAATTAACAATAAGGGGAATGGATCAATAATAGTGAGAAGATACTCATTATGTATGTTTGACATTTTTAGGCGTTTGTTAAAAGGTGCATTAGTTATAGAGGGCCTATTGGTGAAATGTGTAGAAAGGTCGCCCTCTTGTGGCGTTAAATAGATTGACTTACCTACAGGTAGATCCGCTGAAGGTGAATACCAGGCTTCAATTATCAGAGAAAACGATCCCTAAGGACAGAACGCATTCAGTCATTAATAATATAATTCAAAATCCAGTTCATAAAGGCAATATAATACATTGACAATATCACACTTTATCACATCTAAAATTGAACGCAATTAAAAAACGAACTGTCTGTTTACGCATGGCCATAACATTTATTATCTTAAATTGCATAGAGGCAAACATGTTATAGTAGGCCATACCTCTATGTGGAGCATTTTTAAATAAACAACGTCGTGTGTTGTGTCAATCCTATCTGTGTGTCTGTTTGGTGATACACAGAGCATTACCTACCTAATGATGGATTATCTCATCACTCACCAATAACTGGTGCGCTTTCTTTTTCTCCAAACCAATCACAACCCGCCTGCTTCACAACACATCAACACTGACCTTGGCATGGCATACATTAAACTAATAATATGGACTGTCTTACCGGCCATCCAAAGTTGAACGGTAGTCGGATGGGTCTACTGAAAGTGCCCCCGTCCTTGGCGCTAAAGGAGGTGGTTCCTAGCACCGGTGTCACTGCACTTCCAAAGATACAGTCACCTGGCGACACTACCGCCTGGTAGTTTTTAAGACAAACACGAAAAAAAGTCCTGCAGTTGAGCCTGCACGAGTTGCCATTCGCCAGCAATCCTTTGCTGTTTTTAAATTCATGTAGATCGATCTCAAAAACACCAGATCCAAATACCTAAAAAAAGAGAAGATATGAACACCGTTACGCACACGCTAAAAGAGACTACTTTGAGTGATCATTCGTTGAAAGCTCCTGCAGGGTATCCGGCGGATTCCTCCTTACCTGTGTCAGTATGTTGAATGCGATGGTGAACGTGAACCAAGCTGCCATCCTTCTCTCTTATCCAGGGCAGTCGCGTCACCCGCTAATATATCCCCTATATTCCAAAGCCCACTATTCCAAAGTGTTGGGGGGGGGGGGGGGGGGGAATACAAATACAAAATCAGAAAGAAATAACAAAATATTAATCCTTCTTCTCGTTTCACTTCGTTATTTTTCCTTCATTAGAATCTTTGCTGGATGTTCCAACCCGCCAAAGGAACCTTTTTAAATTCACAGGTTATCCAAAGAGGTGAAGGTTTAATTGAAGATCAATATCCAATGTCTGACCCCTCTCTCTCTATTCGCGCTGCTCTCCTCCTCGCTTCCTCAGTAGCACGGCACGGCACGGTACGGTACAGCACTCCAAAATGGTTACGTCGGCGTGTGCGCGTGCAGGACGATGCCACACCAGTGTCTTGTTTTGGTACTTAACTTGGTGCGTCGGTGTTGCGCTGCGCTGCGCTTGTGGATGTCTGTTCGCCGTTCGTCTTATTACTCGTAAATGAACACTTGGAGTGACGTCTCCCCCGATATATAGACTCGTGCTGCGCTGCTCATTAGATAAACTGTCAATCGAGACGTAACACCGCCCACTTTATGTATTCACCCACCCTCCCTCATTCCTCCTCTCTCCAAAAACAATGATATCCAGATTCTAATACCCACCAGTACTGCGCTATGCTGACTGACTGACCGACCGACCGACCACCAAAGGAGCATCGATTATTAACAAGCTATAGCATCTGTTGACGTATTTACAAGGCGCACGAGAGAAGGAGGAGGTTTCACGCTGCACTTATATTCCCCACTGTTAATGTTGACAGGAAAGCTGAAACGTTAGAATGAAAAGCAAAAAGTTAGTTACTGTCCCTAATCTCCACGCAATCTTTCTTCAGTTCCCCATCAATTCTGTTCAACTCCATTGCACGGTTAATTGTGTTCTACCTCATTGACAGTGTGCACATGCATGCACCGAAAGGCCATTCCCTGACCCTTGGGCTGTGCTCGAGGGGTAATGCTCGCGCCTATATGTTCCAGAGCCAATAAGGAACTGAATCACTTTGTTATTAAATGTTCTTGAATTGTTAGTTTATTAATATACTATAAGGCTATGTTGTTAATGTCTTTAACTTTATTTGCTAACATAAAGCATATCTTCTAAGTTTCCAACGGTACATTTTTATTATGGACTAGCCTATACTGTATGTTCCATGCGCGCCAATTTAAATGTATTTTTTAAATTAGATTACAGGCTTGCTAACATCACATTGCACATAAAACTATAGGCCAATCACACTGTTTTATTTTAACTCACTTCTTTCTTTATAGGCTTATATAATTTTCAAAAATAATTTTCTTTGCTTTTACACTATTTATTTTCTCTGTGGCGCGTGCTGTTTTGCCCTTTTAAAGCTCCATGGCTGTGTGCCTCCTATTACTGGGACGCGTGCCCCTCGAGCTGGCTCATGCGGGTTTAATGTGAGACATAAACTATTCAGCTGTATGCTAATGTTCTCTCTCTCTCTCTCTCTCTCTCTCTCTCTCGCGCCCGTAAAATTGGTTTATTCCTCGATGCCCTTTTACAACCGACTTTACCAACGGTGGGCTAAAGGACTAAATAATGGATGAATACCTCACGGCCTAAATCATCAATTCAAGGCTTACGCCGAAAAACTTAACATGAATACATCCCATAAATGTCCCATTTCGTAATTGTCATGGAATCGTTACACTTAACACGCCCCCCCCCCCCCCCCCCCCCACACAGAAAAATTTAGACTAAGCAACTGTTTTTCATGTATTACACATAAAACATTGTCACAGTTTTTAAAATAGACCATTTTATCATTTGCAAGACAAAACTATATGATGATAGTGAATGCCTCAATACTTGTCCTATTAATTAATAACTGTTCATTTTAGTTGATGTTTTTCCGTTATCAGAAGGGTGTTTGTACCTCTGTTTGGTCGGGTTATTTGATCAGTCTCGTTGCGCTAGCTCGTGTCTTTCCCCAATAACCATCTGGCGAGAAATGGAGACACACTGACTGGCACGCGCGACGTTTCCATGGCCTGGTCACCATTGGGGCTAGGCTATCTAACCTGTTAATTTACATGTCTGTATTTTTGATTAATAATTATTCCAACTAAAGCTCTGTGACGCACGCAAACTCTCGCACGCACGCACGCATGCACGCACGCGCGCACACACACACACACACACACACACACACACACACACACACACACACACACACACACACACACAGGTGCAATGCATCTTTCAATGACAAATCTCCTCAGAGGTTGGCCATACTGTGTGTAGCTTATTGTAAGCCTTGGCCCCAGGTCTCTCTCTTCTTCACTATACCATCCTCACAGAACACATTCGTTTTCTAAAACAAAACACACCACAATCCTCCTCTGCTTGGACAGCTATTGAAACCCAAGCCCATACTCTCTCAGTTTCCTAATATATCAAAAAGGAGAAAGAAAGAAATCTGCTGTTGTTCCTGATTTGACTTTCATAACAATCTATTTCATCTCTAACTGTCGTTTTTTTTTCTAACTTTTTTAAAGAGTATAACGTGGTTTAAGAGTCGTACAGTATGTTCTGTGTGGAAATGACTAGCTGACTGTGGGTTTTTAATAGTAAACCTCTAACAGAAACCAGACAAGCCCCTCAGGTTTTAGATGCTCAGCAGGTTCAAGGGATTTCCTTATTAATAATCCATAAATGAAAGTTATGGTTTTCGATTCTTGAATTTGAGTTTTTTTTAATCGATAGGTTTCCATGAATTATCGTTCAGGTCTTTTGCTATGAGGGATAATTCACCAACAACATGGCTGCTATTCTACTCCATGTGAAACCTTAATTTGACCCCTTACTGTTTGTGTTCAATATATTCTCTTATTTTTGGACGGTAGCTGTGTGCGTTGCAGAGATTGCTGCTAATAGTGGGCTTAGATGTACAGTATTGTGTATTTGTGTACTATTGTTGACAAGGGGGGGGCAGACCTGGTCTAGACATATTGACACACCTGTCTGGTGGATAATGGGACCACAGAGACACAATGCTCTGGATCAGATGTCGGTCAGTCTCTGTGTGTCTGTTTTCTCAACTCTAGTTGGATATTCATGCTAATAAGTGTCATCCAAGTATTGTTTTTTATGTATTGCTACATTTGGCCGAGAAGATAATTATTGCTTGCCTGAAAGGAAATGAGTTAACCCTCCGTCTCTTGTGTAGCAACCTGTTTAATGTCAGGTTTTTATGTGTGCGTGTGTTTGCTATGGGTTTACAATATGCACCCACCACCCCTTCTCAACATTATGGCGTTGTTCACCGTTTCTAGCTGGACAACAATCTAGTGTCCTGAAGGTTTTTTGGAGTGTTTATAGCTAGGTCTGCTGTATAATGGCCATTATGGTCTCTGATGGCTTATCTACCTCTCTTGCCATATGGCTCTAATTCACCCCACATAAAAATGCCATAAAAACTGTGACAATTGCGTTTTACGGGGGAAGGTTTAACATGTATAGCCCAGCTGATAACAGTAAATGGTCCTGTTAGACGTGTAGAATCAAATGACAAGGAAGCCTTGAGGTCTCTGCTGGGCAGCTGAAACAAGCCCTGGAGGTCAGATATGGTTTATCATTTAGGATTCTTTCCAAATGGCTCCATATTCCCTATTCAGTGCACTGCTTTTGATCATGGCCCATAGTGCCATTTGGGATGCAAGTATAATCTTGTCCTGGCCAGTTACTATGGCCTGTAGGGTTCCGTCTGTGTCTCTTCCATTCAATTATTAAAATACCTACCTTGTTTCATAGATATTAGTATTGTTTCGTACAGTGCCTTCAGCAAGTATTCAGACCTCTTGACTTTTTCCACATGTTGTTATGTTGCAGCCTTATTCTAAAATGTCCTCAGCAATCTACACACAATACCCCATAATGACAAAGCAAAACCAGGTTTTTAGAAATGTTTGCAAATGTATTACAAATAAAAAAATGGAAATACCTTATTTACATAAGTATCCAGACCCTTTGCTATGAGACTCCAAATTGAGCTCAGGTGTATCCTGTTTCCATTGATCATCCTTGAGATGTTTAAACAACTTAATTGGAGTCCACCTGTGGTAAATTCAGTTGATTGGACATGATGTGGAAAGGCACACACCTGTCTATATAAGGTCCCACAGTTCACAATGCACGTCAGAGCAAAAACCAAGCCATGAGGTCGAAGAAATTGTCCGTAGAGCTCTGAGACAGGATGTGTCGAGGCACAGATCTGGGGAAGGGTACCAAAAAGGTCTGCAGCATTGAAGGTCCCCAAGAACACAGTGGCCTCCATCATTCTTAAATGAAAGAAGTTTGGAACCACCAAGACTCTTCCTAGAGCTGGCCGCCTGGACAAACTGATCAATCGGGGGAGAAGGGCCTTGGTCAGGGAGATGACCAAGAAACCGATGGTCACTTTGACAGAGCTCTAGAGCTCCTCTGTGGAGATGGAAGAACCTTCCAGAAGGACAACCATCTCTGCAGCACTCCACCAATCTGGCCTTTATGGTAAAGTGGCCAGACGGAAGCCACTCCTCAGTAAAAGGCACATGACAGCCCGCTTGGAGTTTGCCAAAAAGCACATAAAGGACTCTCAGACCATGAGAAAAAAGTTATCTGGTCTGATGAAACCAAGATCGAACTCTTTGGCCAAGCGTCACGTCTGGCACTCAGGACCTCAGACTGGGGCGAAGGTTCATCTTCCAACAGGACAACGACCATAAGCACACAGCCAAGACAACGCAGGAGTGGCTTCGGGACACGTCTCTGAATGTCCTTGAGTTGCCCAAGGCACAGCCCGGACTTGAACCCGATTGAACATCTCTGGAGAGACATGAAAATAGCGATGCAGCAACGCTCCCCATCCAACCTGACAGAGCTTGAGAGGATCTGCAGAGAAGAATGGGAGAAATTCCCCAAATACAGGTTTGCAGAGCATGTAGCATCATACCCAAGAAGACTTGATGCTGTAATCGCTGCCAAAGGTGCTTCAACAAAGTACAGAGTAAAGGGTCTGAATACTTATGTAAATGTATATTTCAGTTTTTTATTTTTAATAAATTAGCAAAAATGTTTAAAAACCTGTGTTTGCTTTGTCATTATGGGGCTTTGAGCGTAGATTAATGAGGGAAACAATTTAATCAATTTAATAATCAGTCTCCGAAGGCACTGTATATTTTAGTATTGTTTCATTTATATTAGTATTTTTCATATATATTAGTATTTTTCATATATATTAGTATTGTTTCATATATATTAGTATTTTTCATATATATATTAGTATTGTTTCATATATATATTAGTATTGTTTCATATATATATTAGTATTGTTTCATATATATTAGTATTTTTCATATATAAATGAGTATTGTTTTATATACAGTTTATTAGTATTGTTTCATATATATTAGTATTGTTTTATAGATATCAGTTGCCTATTTGAATTGAATGAACTGTTATTACATGTTTTAGTAGTTTAAAATCATGTAAAAACAAGTCAGACAATTACTTCTATCAGAGCTGAAACAGATGTAATAACTGCTTTATAGATCCCAGATACTTTCTAGGAAATGCCTGTAAATCCCCACTAACAAACACAATCAAAGGGTTTATTTCTTTATTAACTTTCAACACATGTTCTGTGGTCATTCTAATGCATTCTGTTTGTAATTTCATAAATGGACACAGTACTGTATTATTACATTGTTAGAGAGAAACTCTGACCAAAATAAACCCAATGTACTTAGAGAGAGAGAGAAGGCTTCTTTCTCTAACCAGACCTTCAGTTCCTGGTGTACTTCCTCTGGTCTTGGTGGAAGGAGGATGGAGGTAGACTGGGGATATAGCATCTAGCTTCGACCCCTTCAGTGTCTGTTCCACTTCCCCTTCTCCTTTCAACTCATCTCGCCTCCTGTCGTTCCTGTCTCACACACAGTGGTCTTTAGAGCAGAAGAAGAAGGAGAACCAGAACCATATTAAGAATAATAACACAAAGGGTCGGACCAGGTCGGGTCAGAAAAGTTCTCTGGTTGTTTGTAGATTTTAGATCCAGTGGACACAACCCCTGGCTCCTGTTCCCACCATCCTGCCTGTTCTCACTGTGAATAAACTGTGGCCCTCTGATTCAGGCAGTGGTGTGAGAGTGTAAACAGCTGTGTGTTTAGAGAATTGACAGTACAATATCTATTGTTGCCTGGAATGCTGCTGAATTGAAAAATATGCTAGGCTACATGAAGTAGCTTGCCTCACTATTCATCAGACTCTTGAATGGAAAGTAGGCTAACTTATACAACAAACATGATTGTGGTGAGAATAGTA
>CM042411.1:28801055-28826055 GCA_023634145.1 Thymallus thymallus
ACCCCCAACTCTGGGTTTAAACCCTGACCCAGACTCAGGCAAGTTTAAAACCCCCAACTCTGGTTTTAAACCCAGACCCAGTCTCAGGCAAGTTTAAAACCCCCAACTCTGGTTTTAAACCCAGACCCAGTCTCAGGCATGTTTAAAACCCCCAACTCTGGTTTTAAACCCAGACCCAGTCTCAGGCATGTTTAAAACCCCCAACTCTGGATTTAAACCTAGCCCTATCTCTCCACAGAAAAAATGCTTTTGTTGCAAACTCAAAACCCAACAATTCAATAATCAATAACAATGTAATACTAGAAATAAACACAAAAGAAATAAGAAGAAATATGAAATACACAATAAGTAAACATACTATATAGTTATATAGTTCTAATACCATACTATATACAGGGTCAGTTATAATACAATACTATATTCAGGGTCAGTTATAATACCATACTATATACAGGCTCAGTTATAATACAATACTATATACAGGGTCAGTTATAATACCATACTATATACAGGGTCAGTTATAATACCATACTATATACAGGGTCAGTTATAATACCATACTATATACAGGGTCAGTTCTAATACCATACTATATACAGGGTCAGTTATAATACCATACTATATACAGGGTCAGTTATAATACCATACTATATACAGGGTCAGTTATAATACCATACTATATACAGGGTCAGTTATAATACCATACTATATACAGGGTCAGTTATAATACCATACTATATACAGGGTCAGTTATAATACCATACTATATACAGGGTCAGTTATAATACCATACTATATACAGGGTCAGTTATAATACCATACTATATACAGGGTCAGTTATAATACCATACTATATACAGGGTCAGTTCTAATACCATACTATATACAGGGTCAGTTCTAATACCATACTATATACAGGGTCAGTTATAATACCATACTATATTCAGGGTCAGTTATAATACCATACTATATACAGGGTCAGTTATAATACCATACTATATACAGGGTCAGTTATAATACCATACTATATACAGGGTCAGTTATAATACCATACTATATACAGGGTCAGTTATAATACCATACTATATACAGGGTCAGTTCTAATACCATACTATATACAGGGTCAGTTCTAATACCATACTATATACAGGGTCAGTTATAATACCATACTATATACAGGGTCAGTTATAATACCATACTATATACAGGGTCAGTTATAATACCATACTATATACAGGGTCAGTTATAATACCATACTATATACAGGATCAGTATAAGTAGAAGGCACTATCAGCTATGCGTGTGTTTGGACCATTTTAAGTCTTTAGTGATTTGGACACCGATGAACATGAAGCTCTCGACCTCATCATCGGATGAGGCCGTGCTCGCCCTCCGTTTCCTGTAGTCCACGATCACCTCCTTGGTCTTAATGACGTTGAGGGAGAGGTTGTTATTCTGGCACCAGTACTGTCAGGTCACTGACCTCATCCCTGTAGGCTGTCTCATCGTTGGCGGTGATCAGGCCTACCACTGTCTTGTTGTCAGCAAACTTAATGACGGTGTTGGAGTCGTGCGTGGCCCCTCCTACATGCGATGGCCGTCGGAACATGTGAAGCATGATTCCACTATATTCCTATACTGTCCTTTTGCTCGTTTTATGACTCTGCGGAGGTCATAGCAGGACTTTTTGCACTGAGATAGCGGGACTTTGTGTACTGTCCGTATACTGTCCATATACCGTCTGTCCTTACCTGTTTTGGAACTTTGCTACCTCTATCTCCATGCATTGTGTTTAGTGTCAACAGCAGTTAGTACCAGCAGGATACTCTGACATTTCCCCTGGTAACATGAACGGCCAACCAAAGCTGTTTTGGTGAAGCTGTGAGGAGTGGGACTGTCAGGAGGGTTGAGGTCATAATCCACACTATACAGCCACTAACCCCAACATTTTGACACCGGGGAACGTATGTAGCTCCTCAGCTATACATCTTAGTTAAATAAGAAAGATAGCTTTGTGTCATTATTAAAGTCTGTGACAAAGAGTGGCTCATGGTGCATTAATGAGGGACTGAACATCTGACAGAAACAAGTAACTAGTCAGTACTTAGCGATAAATCTTAAAAGCGATGTTAGTTACACTGTGTAAAATGTACAGTGGGGAGAACAAGTATTTGATACACTGCCGATTTTGCAGGTTTTCCCACTTACAAAGCATGTAGAAGTCTGTAATGTTTATCATAGGTACTCTTCAACTGTGAGTGACGGAATCTAAAACAAAAATCCAGAAAATCACATTGTATGATTTTTAAGTAATTAATTTGCATTTTATTGCATGACATAAGTATTTGCTACATCTGAAAAGCAGAACTTAATATTTGGTACAGAAACCTTTGTTTGCAATTACAGAGATCATACGTTTCCTGTAGTTCTTGACCAGGTTTGCACACACTGCAGCAGGGATTTTGGCCAACTCCTCCATACAGATCCTTCAGGTTTCGGGGCTGTCGCTGGGCAATACGGACTTTCAGCTCCCTCCAAAGATTTTCTATTGGGTTCAGGTCTGGAGACTGGCTAGGCCACTCCAGGACCTTGAGATGCTTCTTACGGAGCCACTCCTTAATTGCCCTGGCTGTGTGTTTCGGGTCGTTGTCATGCTGGAAGACCCAGCCACGACCCATCTTCAATGCTCTTACTGAGGGAAGGAGGTTGTTGGCCAAGATCTCGCGATACATGGCCCCATCCATCCTCCCCTCAATACGGTGCAGTCATCCTGTCCCCTTTGCAGAAAATTATCCCCAAAGAATGATGTTTCCACCTCCATGATTCACGGTTGGGATGGTGTTCTTGGGGTTGTACTCATCCTTCTTCTTCCTCCAAACACGGCGAGTGGAGTTTAGACCAAAAAGCTCTATTTTCGTCTCATCAGACCACATGACCTTCTCCCATTCCTCCTCTGGATCATCCAGATGGTCATTGGCAAACTTCAGACGGGCCTGGACATGCGCTGGCTTGAGCAGGGGGACCTTGCGTGCGCTGCAGGATTTTAATCCATGACGGCGTAGTGTGTTACTAATGGTTTTCTTTGAGACTGTGGTCCCAGCTCTCTTCAGGACATTGACCAGGTCCTGCCGTGTAGTTCTGGGCTGATCCCTCACCTTCCTCATGATCATTGATGCCCCACGAGGTGAGATCTTGCATGGTGCCCCAGACCGAGGGAGATTGACCGTCATCTTGAACTTCTTCCATTTTCTTATAATTGCGCCAACATTTGTTGCCTTCTCACCAAGCTGCTTGCCTATTGTCCTGTAGCCCATCCCAGCCTTGTGCAGGTCTACAATTTTATCCCTGATGTCCTTACACAGCTCTATGGTCTTGGCCATTGTGGAGAGGTTGGAGTCTGTTTGATTGAGTGTGTGGACAGGTGTCTTTTATACAGGTAACGAGTTCAAACAGGTGCAGTTAATACAGGTAATGAGTGGAGAACAGGAGGGCTTCTTAAAGAAAAACTAACAGGTCTGTGAGAGCCGGAATTCTTACTGGTTGGTAGGTGATCAAATACTTATGTCATGCAATAAAATGCAAATTAATTATTTAAAAATCATACAATGTGATTTTCTGGATTTTTGTTTTAGATTCCGTCTCTCAC
This sequence comes from Thymallus thymallus, assembly GCA_023634145.1. NCBI lineage: Eukaryota > Metazoa > Chordata > Actinopteri > Salmoniformes > Salmonidae > Thymallus > Thymallus thymallus. The sequence goes on from CM042411.1 coordinate 28,804,702, forward strand.
AGTTGAAGTGTACCTATGATAAAAATGACAGACCTCTACATGCTTTGTAAGTAGGAAAACCTGCAAAATCGGCAGTGTATCAAATACTTGTTCTCCCCACTGTACATGGCATACTGTACCATCGAAGAGTGGCATTGACCGCAAACACAGATCTGAAACAATGGACCAAAATGCCTCCCAAAAGCAGAAATGGTTTTGGAGTGATTTTCATAAATTGATCAGAGAAATGTCTACATTTTGAGTAGAAAGGTGGCTGGTTTATACAGCACTCAACACTGGTAACTATGGAAACATACAGTAGTCTGCTACTCTATAGGCATCTCTCACTTTAAGGGTAGCACCACCTTAACTTGATAAAGTGAATTAGCATTACTACAGAATCCTACAATGGTAGTGCTCTTGAAATATACTTGGCTGCGGCTAAAATGGTGCCCTATTCCCTATATAGTACACTACTTTTGACCAGAACCATATGGGCCCTAGTCAAGATACCCAAGTAGTGCACTATAATACGGTACCATTTCAGACGCAACCACACCACGGTTTTGTAATGCTCTTCTCTTGAAACACGGTTTGGTAATGCTCTTCTCTTGAAACACGGTTTGGTAATGCTCTTCTCTTGAAACACGGTTTGGTAATGCTCTTCTCTTGAAACAAGGTTTGGTAATGCTCTTCTCTTGAAACACGGTTTGGTAATGCTCTTCTCTTGAAACACGGTTTGGTAATGCTCTTCTCTTGAAACACGGTTTGGTAATGCTCTTCTCTTGAAACACGGTTTGGTAATGCTCTTCTCTTGAAACACGGTTTGGTAATGCTCCAGCACATTTGATGAAACATGTGCTGCAGACCTCCTGGGGATTTATAAGAGGTTTAGTATCTACATGATGAAAGGAAGATAACAACACAAGTTAATTATTACCTCAAACCCAAACCCAATGGTTGAAACAACAAGTGTTTAACTACAACTGTAATTAATAAGCAATAGGCTGTTGAATAATGTATGTTTATTCCCTGTCAGATGTGATTATTGTGACCAGCGATATGGACCTTCTCCTGCTACAGGACACAACAAGGCATCTCCATTACACTACTGACACGGTTACATCATCACCCACAAGCTAAGCAGTGGGCAGACAATTTAAACAAAAACCTGAAGGGTAAGATACATGGCCGAACGTCTGTCCCTGTGTGTGTGTGTGTGTGTGTTTGTGTGTGCGTGTGTGTGTGTGTGTGTGTATCTCTTTCCTCTATCCTCATGTTCAAGTGTGTGTGCACGCCAGGAAGCTTTGGGTCAGCAGCAGTGTGGAGACAATGGGATTATCCCTGTCGACTGACACTAATCCCACTCTGATGAAGGCTTTACAGTGCTGTACCCACTCACCACACAACGTTTTCACACACACAAGCAGACACACACAGGCTTATGCTGTTACGTTGTTCTGTCAGTTGTAATGTCGGAGATGCTAGACACTAAAAACAGTGCAGGGAAAATGGACAGGATACCAGCGTTATCCCCCTCACAACATAACGCTGGTATCCTCTTCATGGTACAATGTGTAGGCAATGTTGGACACTGGATGAGTTGTAACCAATTTAGCAGTGCCGTTTAAAATAATTTTCAAGATGTTTGCATATTTTAGTGTTTTAATATTAGACAAAGGGAAACTGAGTTTACAAATAAAACAACTTTTTAAATGTATTTAATAAACAAAGTTATGCAACACCCAATGCCCCTGTGTGGAAAAACAGAAAGAATTCAGCAACATTTGTGGGTTTTCAAGCATGAACTGCTCGTTTCAAGTCCTGACACAACATCTCAATTGGGATTAGGTCTGGACTTTGACTAGGCCGTTCTAAAACTTCATTTTTTTTTTAGCCATTTTCATGTAGATTTGATAGTGTGTTTTGGATCATTGTCTTGCTGCATGAACCAGCTGACCTTCAGTTTCAGCTCACGGATGGCCTGACATTCTCCTGTAGAATTCTCTGGTACAGAGCAGAATTCATGGTTCCTTCAATGATGGCAAGTCGTCCAGGTCCTGAGGCAGCAAAGTATCCCTAAACCATCACACTATCACCGCCATGCTTTACCGTTGGTATGAGGTTCTAACTGTAATGGAACCCATGTCGTCAAATTATTAGACCATGCCTATTTCAAGCTTATCTTTGTAAAAAATAAAATGTTTTATCTGAATATTTGGGCTAGTTAGCTGGCTTACTCCTTGATCCTGCTTTGTAGTGCACCGCTCAGTTCACCACCATGGAGAGAAAGAGATCCCCCTGTCTCCCGTCTCCTACCTTCCCGTCCAATGTTGGTACGATCTGAGAGAGAGAGGGAGAGAGGAAGAGAGGGAGAGAGGGAGAGTGAGAGAGGGAGAGAGAGAGGGAGAGAGAGAGAGAGAGAGAGAGAGAGAGGTCTCCCGTCCCCTCCCTTCCCATCCAACGTTGGTACGATGAGAGAGAGAGGGAGAGAGAGAGAGAGAGAGGGAGAGAGAGAGAGAGAGTAGGAGAGAGAGAGGGAAAGAGGGAGAGAGCGAGATGGAGACCCTCCTGTCTGCCGTCTCCTCCCTTCCCCTCCGACGTTGGTACGATCTGAGAGCGGGAGAGAGAGAGAGAGAGGGAGAGAGAGAGAGAGAGAGAGAGAGTAGGAGAGAGAGAGGGAAAGAGGGAGAGAGCGAGATGGGGACCCTCCTGTCTGCCGTCTCCCCCCTTCCCCACCGACGTTGGTACGATCTGAGAGAGGGAGAGAGAGAGAGAGGTAGAGATAGAGAGAGGGAGAGAGAGACCCCCCCCGTCTCCCCTCCCTTCCCCTCAGACAGATGTAGGTACGGTCCAAAAGGCTGGCGGTTTATTTGCTTGGGAAAGGAGAATATCCTCTGAGGTCAAGTCAAACAGGATGTGCTAGAGTGTGGTCTCCCTCTCCCTCTCTCCTATTGGCCCTGGGTAATAATGCTCACTCGCAGTGGAGGCACCACACACACACACACACACACACACACAGCCCCTCCCCCCATACATACCATACGACCACCAGCGTAGTTGAGCTACGTGTTTCTGTGACAGCCTAGCTAGTTGGATTTACCTTTAAAGCAGAGGTTGTGACTAGAGCAGAGTAATCACAACAGGCTTGTTTAAATAAGGACCTAGGATTGCAAAGATTCCTCTACACTAAAGCTAATAAACAGAGGCTTGGGGCCAAACGGTACCCTATTCCCTATACAGTGCACTACTTTTGATCAGGGCTGGTCAAAAGTAGTGCACTTTATAGGGAACAGGGTACCATCTGGGACGCAGCCAGAGACTGCTAGCTAGTGATGAAGCAACACATCGTGACAAGGCAGTCAGAGAAATGGCCACATCAGCAAAATGAAGTTTATATATGTTTCCCTCATATATATATATATATATATAACTTCCCCTCAACTTGGTTTTAAAGAAAACATCTGCCACTCCCTCCCAAAACAGACCCTTACCTTAACCCTAACTTTAACCAAACCCTAAACCCTGAACCTAACCCTTACCCTTACCTGAACTCTAACCCGAAACCTAAGAGTAACCTAATTTTAACCCATTCTGAAATTAAATATCGGTTTGCAGGTCAGGAGTGTCTATAGCCTATTCCATACAACATGGTTTCTCCTTCCTGGTCAGGTCCTAGGTTTAAGGTGAAAAAGGTTAAGACAAGAGGATTCTAATATCCCATACCTCTTTGTTTAAATGAGGAAGAATTCTAAACTAAGGGACCAGTAATACTCCCTATACTCTGTTAGAGACGGGTAGAGTAACACTCCCTATACTCTGTTAGAGACGGGTACAGTAACACTCCCTATACTCTGTTAGAGACGGGTAGAGTAACACTCCCTATACTCTGTTAGAGACGGGTACAGTAACACTCCCTATACTCTGTTAGAGACGGGTACAGTAACACTCCCTATACTCTGTTAGAGACGGGTAGAGTAACACTCCCTATACTCTGTTAGAGACGGGTACAGTAACACTCCCTATACTCTGTTAGAGACGGGTACAGTAACACTCCCTATACTCTGTTAGAGACGGGTACAGTAACACTCCCTATACTCTGTTAGAGACGGGTAGAGTAACACTCCCTATACTCTCTTAGAGACGGGTACAGTAACACTCCATATACTCTGTTAGAGACGGGTACAGTAACACTCCCTATGCTCTGTTAGAGACGGGTACAGTAACACTCCCTATACTCTGTTAGAGACGGGTAGAGTAACACTCCCTATACTCTGTTAGAGACGGGTAGGGTAACACTCCCTATACTCTCTTAGAGATGGGTACAGTAACACTCCCTATACTCTGTTTTAGACGGATACAGTAACACTCCATATACTCTGTTAGAGACGGGTACAGTAACACTCCCTATACTCTCTTAGAGACGGGTACAGTAACACTCCCTATACTCTGTTTTAGACGGATACAGTAACACTCCATATACTCTGTTAGAGACGGGTACAGTAACACTCCCTATACTCTCTTAGAGACGGGTACAGTAACACTCCCTATACTCTGTTAGAGACGGGTACAGTAACACTCCCTATACTCTCTTAGAGACGGGTACAGTAACACTCCCTATACTCTGTTAGAGACGGGTACAGTAACACTCCCTATACTCTGTTAGAGACGGGTACAGTAACACTCCCTATACTCTGTTAGAGACGGGTATAGTAACACTCCCTATACTCTGTTAGAGACGGGTACAGTAACACTCCCTATACTCTGTTAGAGACGGGTACAGTAACACTCCCTATACTCTGTTAGAGACGGGTACAGTAACACTCCCTATACTCTGTTAGAGACGGGTACAGTAACACTCCCTATACTCTGTTAGAGACGGGTACAGTAACACTCCCTATACTCTGTTAGAGACGGGTACAGTAACACTCCCTATACTCTGTTAGAGACGGGTAGAGTAACACTCCCTATACTCTCTTAGAGACGGGTACAGTAACACTCCATATACTCTGTTAGAGACGGGTACAGTAACACTCCCTATACTCTGTTAGAGACGGGTACAGTAACACTCCCTATACTCTGTTAGAGACGGGTAGAGTAACACTCCCTATACTCTGTTAGAGACGGGTAGGGTAACACTCCCTATACTCTCTTAGAGATGGGTACAGTAACACTCCCTATACTCTGTTTTAGACGGATACAGTAACACTCCATATACTCTGTTAGAGACGGGTACAGTAACACTCCCTATACTCTCTTAGAGACGGGTACAGTAACACTCCCTATACTCTGTTTTAGACGGATACAGTAACACTCCATATACTCTGTTAGAGACGGGTACAGTAACACTCCCTATACTCTCTTAGAGACGGGTACAGTAACACTCCCTATACTCTGTTAGAGACGGGTACAGTAACACTCCCTATACTCTCTTAGAGACGGGTACAGTAACACTCCCTATACTCTGTTAGAGACGGGTACAGTAACACTCCCTATACTCTGTTAGAGACGGGTACAGTAACACTCCCTATACTCTGTTAGAGACGGGTACAGTAACACTCCCTATACTCTGTTAGAGACGGGTACAGTAACACTCCCTATACTCTGTTAGAGACGGGTACAGTAACACTCCCTATACTCTGTTAGAGACGGGTACAGTAACACTCTCTATACTCTGTTAGAGACGGGTACATTAACACTCCCTATACTCTGTTAGAGATGGGTACAGTAACACTCCCTATACTCTGTTAGAGACGGGTACAGTAACACTCCCTATACTCTGTTAGAGACGGGTACAGTAACACTCCCTATACTCTGTTAGAGACGGGTACAGTAACACTCCCTATACTCTGTTAGAGACGGGTACAGTAACACTCCCTATACTCTGTTAGAGACGGGTACAGTAACACTCCCTATACTCTGTTAGAGACGGGTACAGTAACACTCCCTATACTCTGTTAGAGATGGGTACAGTAACACTCCCTATAGTGTGTGGTTAGGAAGGGTCTTGGTGGTTACAAACTTCTTCCATTTAAGAATGATGGAGGCCACTGTGTTCTTGGGGACCTTCAATGCTGAATAACGTTTTTGGTACCCTTCCCCAGATCTGTGCCTCGGCACAATCCTGTCTCAGAGCTCTACGGACAATTCCTTTCGACCTCATAGCTTCATTTTTGCTCTGACATGCACTGTCAACTGTGGGACCTTATATAGACAGGTGTGCGCCTTTCCAAAATCTGTGTGTTTACTGCTCTTAAATGCTAGTAAAACTAAATGTATGCTCTTCAATCAAACGCTGCCCGCACCTGCCCGCCTGACTAGCATCACTACTCTGGACGGGTCTGACTTAGAATATGTGGACACCTACAAATACCTAGGAGTCTGGTTAGACTGTAAACTCTCCTTACAGACTCACATTAAGCATCTCCAAACCAAAATTAAATCTAGAATCGGCTTCCTATTTCGTAACAAAGCCTCCTTCACTCATGCTGCCAAACATGCCCTCGTAAAACTGACTATCCTACCGATCCTTGACTTTGGCGATGTCATTTACAAAATAGCCTCCAACATTCTACTCAGCCATTTGGATGTAGTCTATCACAGTGCCATCCGTTTTGTTACCAAAGCCCCATATACTACCCACCACTGCGACCTGTATGCTCTCATTGGCTGGCCCTCATTACATATTTGTCGCCAAACCCACTGGCTCCAGGTCATCTATAAGTCTTTGCTAGGTAAATCCCTGCCTTATCTCAGCTCACTGGTCACCATAGCAATACCCACCCGTAGCATGCGCTCCAGCAGGAATATTTCACTGGTCATCCCCAAAGCCAAAAACTGCTTTGGCCGCCATTCCTTCCAGTTCTCTGCTGCCAATGACTGGAACGAATGGCAAAAATTCCGATCTCCCTCACTAACTTTAAGCATCAGCTGTCAGAGCTGCTTATCGATCACTGCACCTGTATACAGCCCATCTGTAAATAGCCCACCCTACTACCTCATCCCCATACTGTTATTTTTGCTCATTCGCACCCCAGTATCTCTGCCCGCATCAAAGGCATATTTGCACATCATCATCTGCACATTTATCACTCCAGGGTTAATGCTAAATTGTAACTATGGCCTATTTATTGTCCTACTTTCCTAACCTTACTACATTTGCACACACTGTATATAGATTTTCTATTGTGTTATTGACTGTATGTTTGTTTATCCCACGTGTAACTCTGTGTTGTTTTTTGTCGCACTGCTTTGCTTTGTCTTGGCCAGGTCGCAGTTATAAATGAGAACTAGTTCTCAACTGGACTACCTGGTTAAATAAAGGTGAAATAAAATAAAATAAAAATTATTTATTGACTCGCTAGCTTTATATTAGCTTTTGATTTTAAATAAATCGGTAAACATTTCTAAAAACATAATTCCACTTTGACATTAAGGGTTATTATGTGTGGGTCAGGACACAACATCTCAATTTAATCAATTTATGTTCAGGCTGTAACACAACAAAATGTGGAAAACGTCAAGGGGTGTGAATACTTTCTGAAGGCACTGAATGTAAAGGCTTTGTTTTATTAAAGCAAAATTAGTGCTGTGTTCACATCTCTCCCAACTGAACGTCTGTGAACGGCTGTATTAATCTTTTAGAGCAATAGTGAACCTTATTGATTCCAAAATATTAAGTAGACCTCCGAAGAAATACCATCCCGCTCAGGTGATCTGCTTTTATTCATGCTATCCAATCCCATTTTGAGTTTATTGGGCTCCCAGTGAGGTTCTTAATTCTTTTAGAAAGGACTTAGTCTGGCGGTGGGGATTTACAATCTCAGGTGTACAGTTCTTTATAGAAGCAAGAGAATCTTTGATTTATTATTTTGGGTTCTGATAGTAATTCCACTGTTTCAGATTCAGTGGTTGCTATATCAGGTAATTGATTATTACTGCGTAGCTTGTTGGCCAGGAAACGATTGGGACGATTACCATGGAAGTAATGGTTGAGTCTAACTTGATGGTTTGGCAAATTCTGCTCTCTGTCTTATCAATAAATTCAGTTCTGTTTTGACTTTGGAAATAGTTATAGCTACCTGGTCTGAAAAGAGGGTTTGTTGAGAACACAGTTAACATCATTTCTTCTTTTGATATCTTCTTTAATTGTGATTTATTCAACCCAAATGTATTTGGACTATTTTTTATAAAACCTTTGGCAGCATCCCATAGAATCCGAGTGTCATCGACATAATTTTTATTGATCATTGTGAGTTGTGCGGTGTATGGGGCACAGGAACTCTCCAGTAAAATCAAGCTCTGTCTCATGCCATCTTCTTCTGGCTGAGCTCGCCACATTGGTGTCAGAAGTGGGATTATCGAGCAGAAGAGGATGGAGAGGGAGATTGAAGAGCTGGAGAGAACACTCACGCAGACCAAGGGGCACCTAAAGAGCCTACTGCGGCAGAAGATGGAGCCTGCCAGAGGTGGTGGCTACCTGGCATGCCCCGACGGTGCCAGTGTCCCACGGCTACTCCAGCAGGGTACTGAAAGACCACGCCCACAACCCGTGGCTACAACCAGCAACGTCATGCTACCTACCAATCCGGAGCTGCAACAACCCCTACTCGGCACGCCCAGCCTACCACGTTCTGCAGGGGTGCCAAGATCATCCGCCAAGCTGCCCAAGTACAATGGGACGACGCAGCTAGAGCCCTACCTCGCCCAAGTCCACCTGGCGGTCCGACACAGCGGCTGGAGCAGTGAGGAAGCTGCTACTCACCTGGCGCTAGCGTTAGAGGGGAACGCAGTACAGGTGCTTCTCGACCTAGCCCCAGCGGAACAACGGGACCTCCAAGCCTTGACCGGGGCGCTGGAAAGGAGGTTTGGGCAGCGACTCTTTGCAGACCAGAGCAGATAGCAACTGGCCAGCCGCCATCGCCAAGGAGAAGAGAACCTGGGCACCTTCGCTGCAGATGTGCGGCTGCACGCTCGACAGGGCTACCCCGGATTCCAAATAGCTGCAAAAGAGGAGCTTTCCTGCGGGGGCTCGCACCAGAAATGCTGCGGCAACATGTCTGCCTCGCCAAGCCTATGACTCTCGGTGAGGCACTCCACGAGGCCGAACAAGCCGAAGGGCTACTCTCCAGGTGGCCCACCCAGCAGAGGGTCACATCACGCCAACCATGTGTCCGGGCGGCCGACTACGACGAGGGGGAAACGACGGAAGAGGTCTGTCAGGTTCGGCCTCCGCTACGACGATCCCAGCACCAGACTCCAACACCCAGGCGACGCCCCCCCTGGTCTACAGACCGGTGCTACAGATGCGACGAACCAGGGCACGTAGCCCGCGACTGCCCAGCACCAGCGCCAAAAGCCAGATCTACTCAGTGGGGGAAACGACAGAGGAGTGGTCGAATGAGGGGTCAACCACTCCGGTCTCCAGCCCCCCTCCAGGGCCGATGCACCGTGGTCAGCCGCCTGGGCCACGCTAACGGACTGTACCTACACTGTCGACTGGACGGCCGACCCTGTCGAGCCCTGGTAGACACGGGGTCAACCGTTTCCTTGGTGCGTCCTGGCGTCCTTCCGGATACCACCGGGCCACCTTCCAAGGCTTGGTCGCCAACCACCACCCAGATGGTCACAGTGATGGGAGAAAAGGTTGGCATGAGAGGGAAGAAGCCCTCGGTTCTGGCTTGCCAACATCCGTGACGCATGCATCATTGGCCTGGACCTGCTGAGTCGCTGGGGCGCCTGCATTAATGTGTCAGGGACTGCTATCACTCTTGGCACAGAGACCGTGGCGCTCCAGTCTGGTAAAGAGAAGGACGGGCCTGTAGACCGGCGAGCCAGTCGTCGAGCAGCGGCCAGACAGCCCCAACGGACCAAGCAGCTGTCTGCCCATGGGCCCACCCAGCGACAGCCTGCTTCAGTCCCGACTACTGTGCCTGCTGCCCTTCCCTCTGCCGAGATGACAAAAAGCCATAACCAACCAGGAACCATGAGCAGCGAGGCCGAAACACAACCAACTAAGGTCTTGGGGACAGTCAAATGGTTCACTGTCAGAAATGGCTACGGTTTCATCAACAGGAATGACACAAAAGAAAACGTCTTTGTCCACCAGACTGCCATAAAGAAAAACAACCCAAGGACATACCTCTGCAGTGTTGGAGATGGAGAAACTGTGGAGTTTGATGTGGTTGAAGGGGAGAAGGGAGCAGAGGCGGCCAATGTCACCGGCCCAGCAGGTGTCCCAGTCCAGGGGAGCAAGTATGCCGCTGGCCAGAACCGCTACAGGCGGTACCCCCGCAGGAGGGGCCCAGCCCGTGACGGTGCTACCCCCCATACTTGGGTGGCGAAGGCGACGAGAACCAGGGAGCTCCAGCCCAGGCCAACTCCGGAGCGCGACAGAAGCAGGCCTACGACACCCAAAAAGGGTGTTTCTCCCAAGCTCTGCAGCCATTGGCAGGGGCCCGGGGAGACCTTGGGCTGGCTGCCGGAGGTGGGTACAGGGTGCGCATGCCTGGCCAAGACCGCACGGTGGAGGCGTCCTGGACATTTGAGGGACTTTGTGTTTAGAGATTGGGTCATCGGGGGCGACTGACCCCTCTGGTGGGGGCCATGTAGCGATCTGTAGCGCAAGGGGATTGTTGGTAGTTCTTGTTCTATGATTAAAACGGTTGTGTTATGTGTTTACGTTTTAGTAGATAAGCTAATGTTCTGTGTTTATGTTTCCTTAAGTGTCTTAGTTCAGGTTATGGGGGGAGGTGGGAATGTTAAAATGCCTACCGCGACCGAGCCTTGCATGGCCGGAGGTTCTGTTCATTGTTAATAGTTGAAGGAGGGTGAATAAAGTGTGACGTTTCTGGGGTCGTGCGGTGTATGGGGCACAGGAACTCTCCAGTAAAATCAGTCTCTGTCTCATGCCGTCTTCTTCTGGACGATAATAGCATGACATCGATTCGTGGGAATGATTTGTGCCTGTTTGAGTGGAAAGTGTACTTTAAGATTATTACCAGGCATCAATGAGGTTGTAATCAGAGAGTATATGCTGGACAGCCTTGGTTTCTTGGGGATTATAGGTGGTTTTATTAGATTTGACCCTCATGTCCAAAATGACATTCATGTCTGTCCCAATAACCAGATGGAATTCAGTTAATTCTAACAATATGTTGTTCAGAGAATTAAAAAAAAACGCAGGATCATATGAATTTGGAGTGTACATATTAATAAAGGCCATTTTCATTCCATTATGGATTCATCTAAGGAAAGTGATTCTGCCTTCTTGGTCTTCACCTTTACCATCAATGGTGCGTTTGAGTTTGTTTACACCAGTCCTTTTGAAGCAGGTGTGTTTCTTGGAGCATTGCTATATCAACATGGTTTCTTGCTTGGATATTAAGACAGCTGGAATGTTTAATAGGACAGTTTAGGCCTTTCCAATTCTAAGAGCGAATAGCTAGCTTTGCCATTGTTTTTCAAAAAATATTGTATTATTAATGATGTAATTGATGTAAAATAAAAAGCTGGACCCGTAGGGAACCAAGTTAAACAACCCAAAAGGTGATAAATAAGTGTTTAGCGACAAATTCATATGTTTAGTGACAAAGTTAATAGCATCAAGTGAAAAAGATTTTCAATGTTTTAAAATAATCATTATCAAAGGCTCGAGACACTGTTGATCTTTTGTGGTCAGGGTCACACCAGTAGGGGGATCCCGGGATGAAAGGAACACTTTCAGTTTTTTTCATTATTAATCAGAGATCGATATAGTTCGAGAACCCAACTTTTATGACTAACAACCTATTATGTCCTCTAACATTGGCAAATGTTAATGAGTTTAAATTGAATAGATGGAGAACAGAACTACCACAACGTTACTATTGTGTTAGTGTCGATTTGAATAATTAATGCTATAGGTTTGAAATGCATGAAAATGAACCATCGCAACATCGCATTATTGACGAATTCCAACATTTTGCTAATAGTAGTCTGACTAAAATGGATCACATAATAGCTATTTAATGGGAATGTAGAAGGAGATGTTTTACAAAATGTTCAATGAGTATTCATGCTTAGCCCTACCAATCAGGTGCGCTCCTCGTGTCTTAAAATAATAAATGTATTTATTCTCTTCACAAACGGCAAAAGCATTATGCTAATTACATTTCCATACCTTGACACCCAGAATCATAGGTATATATATATATTTTTAACCACTGACCAGCTGATCCATCAAGTCAGTTGATTAAGGCATAATACTAATGTTAGATGTCATATATAATTTTAAAAACATTCAGTCACTATTTTGCTAACATTCTGTGCTTAAACTTGACTTTATTTTATTTTAGGTCATTAAGTTTATATCGTTACTTTTGTCCCACCCATCTCTCCTGTAGCTCCTCCCAGTCTAACACCCAAGACTAGCTAGCATGATGCTTGAAACCTACGCTGTCATTTAGTCACTAGATGGGTTAAGAAAATGGCAAATGTTTGGAAATGTTTGGAAACAAATAAACACAATCAGGTCTATTTTTTTACTTTACTACTTTTTAACTGTAATTTTTTTTCCTCTAAACCACTTTTTATTGATAAAAAGCTGTTTTATTTAGCAGGAAGCTCGTCGTCCCCGCTGTCTTATCAGAGAAAATAAGAGTGTTACTTTATCCTCGTGTTCCTTTAGTTCCAGATCTCCCCTATAGGTGAAAACACGTTCGCTGCTCTACTCTACTCCTGTTGCCCTTCACTTGAATGTCACATTTACAACAAACACAAACAAATATACATTTCCATGAAAAACTAACGTCCAAGTCACGCATTCCTCAAAAACGTGTTTCCAACCTGTTTTCAGACCCATAGGTCAGGTTCTCTGAACTGCTTTCAGAGTGGAGGCATTTTTAGCCTGATCCCAGATCTGTTTGTGCTGTTTAACCAACTCCTATACACACTAATAGATCTGGGACCAGCCTGGAGTGGTTTGTGTGACCAGAGAGCAGCCAGAGTGGACCAGGTCTATTGGAAGCCCTTCTGTAAACCAGAGTGGACCAGGTCTACACACACTGACACACACAAATACACACACACACACACACACACACACTGAGATGGTCAGTGATGACAGAGGGCTTGTGACCAGTAGTGATTAGTGAAGAAGTGATTAGCGAAGCTACCACTGCCTGGGTTTCCTGGGTAGAGAGAGAGAGAGAGAGAGACAGAGAGAGAGACAGAGAGACAGAGAGACAGAGAGACAGAGAGACAGAAAGATAGAGAGACAGAGAGACAGATAGAGACAGATAGAGAGAGAGAGTGAGAGAGAGAGAGAGAGAGAGACAGAGAGACAGAGAGATAGAGAGACAGAGAGACAGAGAGATAGAGAGACTGTGAGACAGAGAGACAGAGAGACAGATAGAGACAGATAGAGAGAGAGAGAGAGAGAGAGAGAGAGAGAGAGAGAGACATAGAGACAGATAGACAGAGAGACAGATAGACAGAGAGACAGAGAGAGAGAGAGAGAGAGAGGGAGAGAGAGACATAGAGACAGATAGACAGAGAGAGAGATAAACAGTGCAAAAGAAACAGAGGATGAGGATGAGTAAAGAGAGAGAGGATGAGGATGAGTAAAGAGAGACAGGATGAGGATGAGTAAAGAAAGACATCATGACAAACAGCAACATCTTGGACATAATAATGATAATAATAATAATGATAATAATAATAATGATAATAATAATAATAATAATATTTGTGTTTATCTGCGGTCGGTCGGAGGCGGAGGGAGAAGGGTGAGATATTCTGGGATGTTGGACTGTTGTTTTTTCCTCCTCTGGTTCTCCAGGTTATTTTCCTTCTGTTCTGTTCCCAGCCTCCCTGTGAAAGCCTGCTTCCTATGATTGCTTGGAAAGGACGGGTGTGTGTGGTGAGTGTGTGTGTGTGCGTGCGTGCGTGTGTGTGGTGTGTGTGTGTATGTGTATGTGAGTGTGGTGTGTGACACAATATCCTACAACCCAGACAAATGAATGATCAGTCTGTCTGATCTCACTCTTTCTTCTATCCTGCCATAGGCCACACAGTCTGTCTGTTTCACTGTAGAAAATAGTCTCTCTAGCCATCGGTGGTCTTCAATATGAGTCTGTCTGTTTCACTGTAGAAAATAGTCTCTCTAGCCCTCGGTGGTCTTCAATATGAGTCCTTATGATCTCTAAATGACATCATGTTTACATTTGAGCAGGCCCAGGACTAACTGTCCAGGTTTAGCTAATCCGCTGATCATCAAGCTCTTTATTAGTTTAATCAGCTTTGTTAGTACGGGGCCAGGATTGCACAACACTGGTTAGTTGTGACAGACTTCAACACAGTCTGCTGTACCTGATTTGATGATTTAATCTGAATGGATTTATTGGAACCACGAAGGTAATGGGGTCTGGGAACAACGACAGCAATATTTTGCTGCCAGGTAATCACACAAGTTAATAAACGTCATCATTAGGAGAGCAGCTGCTTAAGAAAAGATGGACGTCTGATGGCCTGGATATTAAAAGATGTGATTGCATGTAGGCCTGATGGCCTGGATATTAAAAGATGTGATTGCATGTAGGCCTGATGGCCTGGATATTAAAATATGTGATTGCATGTGGGCCTGATGGCCTGTATATTAAAAGATGTGATTGCATGTGGGCCTGATGACCTGTATATTAAAAGATGTGATTGCATGTAGGCCTGATGGCTTGGCTATAAAAAGATCACCAGAAGTGTATTCTGAGATTCTGCTGAACCGGAAAGGAAGAGGATGTTTTCACGTTCCGTGTGTGAAACCAAACTTTCGGTTCCATTCCCTTCAGGTTTACGTGACCCCTCACGCTATTGCTGGATGTTATTGTACATATTTTTAAGTATCAAGTCTTTCAAATTCCTCCACTAACTAACACATTTCCTGCATCCTGAATAGAATACTCTGTATGAATCATTCAATGCTGTCCAATTCCAGTATTCCACTAATGAACCTGTAGTTGGTCTGGAATACATGGTAGGCTTTTAGTGATCTAGGGATCTTCTAGTGATGTTCCAATCACTATAGTAATGAGCCATCAGTTGGTTTGAAAATACAGCTTGTAGTGATTGTGGCACGCTTGAATGAACGACCCTGCAGTTACACTTCAATCACATTTACACCTGTGCCAATAAAGTGCTGACCTCTTGGTTGAGGCTTTAGTAGCTGAGATGCAGGGAGGCTGCCCAGGGTGCTGTATAAAAAACACTGGGATGTATTATAAACACAGGGATGTATTATAAACACAGGGATGTATTATAAACACAGGGATGTATTATAAACACTGGGATGTATTAAAAACACAGAGATGTATTATACACACAGGGATGTATTAGAAACACAGGGATGTATTAGAAACATGGAATGTATTATAAACACTGGGATGTATTAAAGTCACTCATACGCTGGGTCATCTTTTCTTCCCCCTAAACCTCTAGTCTAGGTCACCTCTCTCTCTCTCTCTCTCTCTCTCTCTCTCTCTCTCCCTCTCTCTCTCTCTCTCTCTCTCTCTCTCTCCCTCTCTCTCTCTCCCTCTGTCTCTCCCTCTCTCTCTCATTCTTTGGAGAATGTCCCTGTAGGTATCACCTCAGTGTTGATAAGAAAGCAAAGGCACACACACACAGATACACAAAACAAACACACACTCTCCACCAAGCGTCCGCCACACAGCTGGCTCTACTGTTTTTCAGGACAACATGGCAGCAGCAGACCCTCATCTCGTTTTCTTCACTCTGCAGTTTTTATTTTCATTTTAAAGGAGAGTTATGGTTTACTGTAGTTACACCACGGTGTGAAACCAGCTGCCAGGTTGTGTAAAGTTGACGCTGCATGGATTCCAGCACGGGGGTCGCTTTTAATCTTAAACACACACACACACACACACACACACACACACACACACACACACACACACACACACACACACACACACACACACGCACACACTCTTGAGTCTTGTAGATAGATAGAAAGATAGGTACTTTATTAGATTTACAGTTAGTTGAATCTGGCTAACAGGCCCCAGAGGAGGGATGTCTGTCTTGAAGACGTGCGAAGCTGGAGGATTATATATATATTTTTTTCTCCTTTTGATTTTAAAGACTCTTGGCGTACCCCCCCCCCCCCCCCTCTCTCTCTCTCTCTCTCCCTCTCTCTCTCTCTCTCTCTCCCTCTCTCTCCCTCTCTCTCTACCCCCCCCCCCCCCCCCCCCCCGCCTGGAGTACTGTGCATTTGTTAAACAAGTGAGTGGACAACTCCAACACAAGGCCCTAGTTCCAAACATATAAAAGACACCCTCTCCCCTGAGCTCTCAAATGAAATGGACACTTCTGATAACGTATCATAACGTATGATGAGTTTAAATGGACCGCCCTTGCATGGAAGTTCGTCCCATGGTTGAGTTTCAGTCATCATGGAACCACCGGTAGCTGTTGTCTGTGCTTTATATGCACCACAGTCAATTATGGTTGCATTTCCTATTTAGTCTAGAAGACAACGCATCTGTTAGCCATCCGACGATATCATGTAAATCGAAAATGACAATGTATAAGCGCTAGCTAACGTTTCCAAAAGCTAATCAAACAAAAACGTCTTTACTTTTATGATACCTGTTTGAGCCGTCATGTGAATTAGTACCACAATTTATAAATTATTTACATTCATTTTTACTTACACTTGTATGTCGACTTCTCCACATTGATCTTGGTTTTAAGTTTTGGCTGACTTTTCTTAGCGGATGTACAATCATCGCAAATTGAATTATAGGGTGTTTCAGGCCCCGGAGTGAACAGAATTGTACACTCGCACACTTGATCACAGACAAGGGCTGAAGGGCTGAAGGGC
The DNA here is from genome assembly GCA_023634145.1 of Thymallus thymallus. Taxonomy (NCBI): domain Eukaryota; kingdom Metazoa; phylum Chordata; class Actinopteri; order Salmoniformes; family Salmonidae; genus Thymallus; species Thymallus thymallus. Next base: position 28,821,554 of record CM042411.1, read on the forward strand.
TTACGTTGCCAACTTCCTTCGCTCGGCTAATTGTTTGGGTTCAGGGTTCAGAGTTCAGAGGTTAGCTTCAAAAGTCTTGCTATCCCCCTATTAGGCACACGTTTGTGTGAGGTTTTCAGTGGGTTGTCGAATGGTCTATCTGTATGTTGTATTTCTATGCTTGTGTGGTGTTAATTGGCTTGATGAGTGCACCTGGTAGCTTGCTACTACCTCTATTTAAGCAGTTCTGGTTTGTTTTGTGTTGTGAGGTATTGTTTGTTCTGTACACTTTACTGAGCCTTCATTCGTCGTGTTATTAGCCTTCTGTATTTCTGGATTTTGCTTGCCTTTGGATTATGAATTTTGCCTAGCCCTTTTTGTACCGCTGCCTTTTCTTGGGATTCTACCTTTTGTATTCATATTGGGACTTATCATTAAACCTTCTGCGCACTGCGCTTGAATCCAATTCTGGACTAAGAGTGTTCATTACAGAATACCTCACCAAACACAATCATGGATTCAGCAGAGCTGCAGCAGCGACTAAACCAGCAAGAAGAACGCTTGGAAGAATTGTGCCACCACCTTCGTCAGCTTACTGTCCCTCAACCGGTAACCCCTCCTGTCAGTTTCCACTCCTCTGCACCGTCGGCTGCGCTCCCAAATAAATATGATGGTTCCCCAGGAGGATGCCGCGGATTTTTAATGCAGTGTCGGTTGTATTTGGACCACCACTCTGGGAACTTCCATACGGATAAGGACAAGGTCGATTTTATGGTTACCCTGCTTACCGGAAAGGCCCTGGAATGGGCCACAGCCCTTTGGACCGCTCAGAGTCCCGAGTTCTCTTCCGAAGCTCAGTTCCTCGCACATTTTAAGGAGGTCTTTGACCATCCGTCCTCTGGTCGCCATACCGGGGATCTCCTATGTGAGTTACAACAAGGTCTGCGCTCTGCCTCCGATTACGCACTCGAATTCCGCACCCTATCAGCAGGCAGTGGATGGAGTGAGCCTGCCCTCCTGACTATCTACCGGAGAGGGCTGAACCGAGAGCTACAGGCTGAACTTGCTTGCAGAAGAGATGTCACCGAGTTAAACCAATATATCCACATGTCCATTAGCATCGACCATCTACTGGCCGAGCGCCGACGATTATCTCACTCACAAGCTTCTTTTTCCACCACTCCAAACCCTGTCACATCACAGTATGCCGTTTCTGAACCTATGCAACTTGGCCGTGCCCCTCTCACACCTGAAGAAAAACAGCGTAGATTCCGTGACAATCTGTGCCTTTATTGTGGAGACAACAGACATTTGCTCCGAGATTGCCCTAAGCGTCCACCACACAGATCCGGAGCCAGACCTTCTACTGGACATCAGGTGGGAGTATTTACTATGTTAAATATCACCCAAAAACAATTATATTTACCAGCTATGTTAAAGATTAGAGGAGTCACTCAGTTTGTGAAGGGTTTAGTGGACTCAGGGGCAGCAGGGAATTTTATTAACCAATCTTTAGTCGACCAACTGGGTCTTAAACTAATCCCTATTAATCCGCCCCTCAGAATTAACACTTTGGACGGAAAACCTTTAGGGACGGGACAAGTAACTCATATGACAGAGAAGATTAATCTTCAAATTGGCGTACTACATTCCGAACCCATTCAGTTACTCGTCCTACCTACCTCTACAGAACAACTCATACTTGGACACCCCTGGTTAAGCCTGCACGATCCTGCCATTTCCTGGCAAAAGGGTGAACTTTTGTCTTGGGCTCCCTCTTGTTCTGAACATTGTACACAAATCTCCTGTAGAGCCACGTCCGTTGAGGATTTGGTTGTTTTCAACCCCACACCTATTCCTCCTGAATATGCTCAATTTCAGGATGTGTTCAGTAAGGAGAAGGCCTCTACCCTGCCACCACACCGCCCATGGGATTGTGCTATAGATCTCAGACCAGGGCTTTCTCCTCCTAAAGGAAAAATTTATCCCCTGTCACTTCCTGAACATGAGGCCATGGACAAGTATATCGATGAGGCACTAAACATGGGGTTTATTCGTCCATCCACCTCCCCGGCCGCATCCAGTTTTTTTTTTGTGGGCAAAAAGGATGGCGGTCTCCGCCCGTGCATAGATTACAGAGCCCTCAATGACATCACTATAAAGACCTGTTTTCCCCTTCCACTGATCCCAGCAGCCTTAGAACAAGTTGGACACTCAACTATCTACACTAAGCTAGATCTTCGTAGTGCTTATAATCTGGTACGCATTCGCAAAGGGGATGAGTGGAAGACTGCTTTTCTCACTGCCCGAGGACATTATGAATATTTAGTTATGCCTTTTGGTCTCACCAATGCCCCTTCAGTGTTTCAATCGTTTATGAATGACATATTCCAGGACATGATCAATCAATTCCTTATCGTCTACATCGATGATATTCTCATCTACTCCAAGTCCTTGACTGAACACGTGCAGCATGTGGAAAGGGTTTTGCAAAGACTACGGGACCACCGTCTGTTTGTTAAGGCTGAGAAAAGTGCGTTCCATGTCTCCACTGTGAGTTTCCTGGGGTTTGTGCTGACTCCCAGTGGAGTCAGCATGGATGAGGGGAAGGTATCTGCGGTGCGCAACTGGCCTAGACCGACGACAGTGAAGGAGCTGCAACGTTTTTTGGGATTCTCAAATTACTACCGTAGATTTATCCGCAATTTTAGTACCACTGCAGCCCCACTCACAGCACTAACCAGCCAAAAGGGACGTGCCCTACAGTGGACCGACGCAGGCCTTTCTGCTTTTGATAAGCTCAAGGAACTCTTCACGTCTGCGCCCATACTCCGTCAACCCGACCCCACCTTATCTTTTGTGCTGGAGGTTGACGCTTCAGAGGTTGGAGTAGGGGCCATACTCTCTCAGCGGGTGGGAAAATCCCTTAAATTACATCCCTGTGCCTTCTTCTCCAAGAAGTTATCTCCCGCTGAGAGGAATTATGACGTGGGCAACCGGGAACTCCTCGCTATTGTACTGGCCATAGAGGAATGGCGACACTGGCTAGAGGGCGCCAAGCACCCTTTTCTGGTACTCACGGATCATCGCAACCTTGAATATCTGAGGAGCGCAAAAAGGATGAATCCACGACAGGCTCGGTGGGCGTTATTCTTCACCCGATTCAACTTTACTGTCACCTATATACCGGGTAAGAAAAACATAAAAGCAGATTCCCTGTCACGACTATTTGACTCTCCTGTTTCCAAAACAGATCCTGAGCCTATACTACCTCCCACTTGTGTAGTGGGACCCATTCAATGGGAAATACAAACAGAGATTCAGGAGGCCCTACGAAACGACGCAGCTCCAACAGATACACCTGCCGGTAAGACATTTGTACCCGCATCTGTAAGATCTAGACTAATACAATGGTGTCATACCTCATTGAGCTCGGGTCACCCTGGAATTAGTCGTACTACAAAAATAATCTCTCGCAGATTCTGGTGGCCCTCCTTGATTGATGATATACGTGATTACGTGCTCTCATGTCCTATATGTGCTCAATCCAAACACCAATGTCAGTTACCTGCTGGTCAGCTTATGCCATTACCCACACCACAGCGGCCCTGGGCACACATCGCCCTGGATTTCATCACCGACCTCCCAGAATCATCTGGCTTCACAACTATTCTAGTCATTGTTGACCGGTTTTCTAAGATGTGTCGTCTTATTCCCCTGACTAAACTCCCCACTGCTATGGACATGGCGGAATGTTTGTTTCAACAGGTGTTTCGTCTGTATGGGATACCTGAGGATATAGTATCAGATCGAGGCCCGCAGTTTACGTCCAGGGTGTGGCGGGCATTTTGCAACCGACTAGGAGTCACACTAAGCCTGTCCTCCGGGTATCACCCGCAAACTAACGGTCAGACAGAACGCCTGAACCAGGAGATTGGGAAGTACCTTCGCCTATATTGTTCTCAACAACCTCATGACTGGAGCCGGTATCTAGCCTGGGCAGAATATGCTCAAAATTCCTTAATCCATTCATCTCTTCATCTAACACCTTTTCAGTGTGTCCTGGGTTATCAGCCCCCCATGTTCCCGTGGGAGACTGAGCTGGGAACCGTTCCCGCTGTCGACGAGTGGTTCCGTCGGAGTCAACAAGTGTGGGAGACAGCCCACAGGCATCTTCACCAAGCCTCCCAAGCCCAGAAAAGGTTTGCGGACAAACGACGCCGACCCACTCGGCTCTTCCACCCTGGACAACGAGTATGGCTGTCAACCCGGGATATAAGGCTCCGTCTCCCCTGTAAAAAATTGCAACCTCGCTTCATCGGTCCATTCAAGGTTCTTCGCCGGGTGAACCCGGTCACCTACCGCCTACAGTTACCTCGCCACTATAGAATTTCCCCTACCTTTCATGTCTCCCTCCTGAAGCCTGTGAGATACAGTCCACTCCATCCTCCTGTCACCAGACTCAGCCCCCCACCACCATTGGATGTAGGGGGAACACCAGCCTATGTGGTGAACACCATTCT
>CM042411.1:28831055-28846055 GCA_023634145.1 Thymallus thymallus
TTTGGGGTAGAAACTGTTCAGGAGTCTTATGGCTTTGGGGTAGAAACTGTTCAGGAGTCTTATGGCTTTGGGGTAGAAACTGTTCAGGAGTCTTATGGCTTTGGGGTAGAAACTGTTCAGGAGTCTTATGGCTTTGGGGTAGAAACTGTTCAGGAGTCTTATGGCTTTGGGGTAGAAACTGTTCAGGAGTCTTATGGCTTTGGGGTAGAAACTGTTCAGGAGTCTTATGGCTTTGGGGTAGAAACTGTTCAGGAGTCTTATGGCTTTGGGGTAGAAACTGTTCAGGAGTCTTATGGCTTTGGGGTAGAAACTGTTCAGGAGTCTTATGGCTTTGGGGTAGAAACTGTTCAGGAGTCTTATGGCTTTGGGGTAGAAACTGTTCAGGAGTCTTATGGCTTTGGGGTACACTGCCAGGTTTCTGACCTCCTCCCTGTAGGGTGTTTCCTTGTCGTCAGTGATCAGGCCTACCAACGTCGTGTCGTACTCCCTGTATATAGACATGTTATTACCTGGTACTCCCTGTATATAGACATGTTATTACCTGGTACTCCCTGTATATAGCCATGTTATTACCTGGTACTCTCTGTATATAGCCATGTTATTACCTGGTACTCCCTGTATATAGACATGTCATTACCTGGTACTCCCTGTATATAGCCATGTTATTACCTGGTACTCCCTGTATATAGCCATGTTATTACCTGGTACTCCCTGTATATAGACATGTTATTACCTGGTACTCCCTGTATACAGCCATGTTATTACCTGGTACTCCCTGTATACAGCCATGTTATTACCTGGAACTCCCTGTATATAGACATGTTATTACCTGGTACTCCCGTATATATATACATGTTATTACCTGGTACTCCCTGTATATAGACATGTTATTACCTGGTACTCCCTGTTTATAGCCATGTTATTACCTGGTACTCCCTGTATATAGCCATGTTATTACCTGGTACTCCCTGTATATAGACATGTTATTACCTGGTACTCCCTGTATATAGACATGTTATTACCTGGTACTCCCTGTATATAGACATGTTATTACCTGGTACTCCCTGTATATAGACATGTTATTACCTGGTACTCCCTGTATATAGACATGTTATTACCTGGTACTCCCTGTATATAGACATGTTATTACCTGGTACTCCCTGTATATAGACATGTTATTACCTGGTACTCCCTGTATATAGACATGTTATTACCTGGTACTCCCTGTATATATACATGTTATTACCTGGTACTCCCTGTATATATACATGTTATTACCTGGTACTCCCTGTATATAGACATGTTATTACCTGGTACTCCCTGTATATAGACATGTTATTACCTGGTACTCCCTGTATACAGCCATGTTATTACCTGGTACTCCCTGTTTATAGCCATGTTTTACTGGTTATTGTTATTCGTTATTCACTGTGTTTTCATTCCTTGTGTATTTCTTATCTTTAAATCTACATTGTTTGGAAGCATTTCACTGTTAGTCTACACCTGTTGTTTACGAAGCACGTGACACATTTGATTTGATTCTAATTATAGCCAAACCCCTCACCCTTTCTCGATATGATGACGTCCTGTCTTCTATCTTTCCTACAAGGAGAAGGAATGACCTCGTACTTAATTAATTTGGTAACTCTACTGTACAATGACAGATATTACTGTATATCTGGATGTAAATAGTGATTGTGTGGTATCCAGCCCCAACCCCTCACCCCTTCTGGCTGTGGTGATTCAACTTGAATATATATGAATAGTTATTGTAATTGTGGTATCCAGCCGGAGCCCTAGCCCCAGCCCTAGCCCTCAGCCCTTGCCCGAGCCCCTTCTAGCTTATTCGTTGAATAAGAGATCCAGGAGTCTGTCTATGTAGCCTGTAATGTTTTTGAAAAGGGACATGTTTGTTAAATGGGTATTAAATGAAAAGTTATTTTATTTACTGTTCTGAGTTCTGTAATGTTCTACTCATGCTTTCTAAAATGCCTATCATTACAGGTTGATGATAACGGATAGACATAAGCATCATGATTATCCCCAACGACATCACCTGTAGCTTGTGTCATGCTTACATTATGGACAGTGCTGGCAAGATCCACTGTCAATGATGGTAAAGCATCTGTCTTTAATTTAGCTTCTTGGCAAGAATGTTGTTGACTCGAAATGTGCGCTGAGCCGGTGACATGATCATAATTTTCGGTGCAGCCTGTCCACCCGAAATTAAATGCAGCCACTGCTGTCAGATGACTTCATTCTTCGGAAAGTAGCGTTAAGGTAAATTTTACGCTATGGCATCCAGTCACAACACAGCAAGCTTTTGCCGGTATGCTGGTAAGTAGCTTGCTAGCTAACCGTCACAGCACAGATGAAAGGCTACCAGTATCTTTGGTCGTACGTTCTGCTTAAGTTTCTAAACAACGCCAGAGCAATGCATAGGCTCACGTGTGATAATGGTTTTAAGGGAGTAAATATTTAAACTAGTTTAGATGATCAGACGCTACTATTGGTGTATTACATTTCCGGCTCTATGTGACGTTGCATAAAGACGGAAGTAAATCCTTGGTAATGCCTGAATCCAAGTCTTCGACACTGGGGAGATTACGTTTTTTATTCAACTTTATCAATGTACCTGCTACAGTCATTTATCATACTTGGGTCACCCTACTTTGAACTGGTTCATCCAAATATCCAACTTGAGAAAAAACATGATTTTCACTGTTCAAGACCTTTGATATACACTACATGACCAAAAGTATGTGGACACGTGCTCGTCAAACATCTCATTCAAAAATCACGGGCATTAATATGGGGTTGGTCCCCCTTGGCTGCTATAACAACCTCCACTCTTGTTGGAACATTGTTGCGGGTACTTGCTTCCATTCAGCCACAAGAGCATTAGTGAGGTCGGGCACTGATGTTGGGCGATTAGGCCCGGCTCGCAGTCGGTGTTCCAATTGTATTGCATTGTCTCCACTTTGCGGCTGAGCCGTTGTTGCTCTTAGATGTTTCCACTTCACAATAACAGCACTTACAGTTGACTGGGGCAGCTCTAGCAGGGGAGAAATTTGACAAACTGACTTGTTGGAAAGGTGGCATCCTATGACAGTGCCACGTTGAAAGCCAGTAAGGCCATTCTATTGCTAATGTTTGTCTATGGAGATTGCACGGCGGTGTGCTCGATTTTATACACCTGTCAGCAACTGGTGTGTCTGAAATAGCCGGAATCCACTAATTTGAAGGGATGTCCACATATAGTGCATGTGAATGGTGATTGTGTGACATTGTGTGGTGTGGTATCCAGTCCCCAGCCCCTCGCTCCTCACCCCTCACCTTGTGGTTCTGGCCTGTTCTGTGGTTCAGCAGAGTAGTGTGAGAGGGGAAGTTAAGTGGACCGACAGGACGTGAGCAGGATGCAGAAAGGAAACGCTGCTTTATGAACAAGGTCTGATAGTAGACTAACAGGAAATGGCTGAGGAGGATTCACACACACACACACACACACACACACACACGTTATGTTCTTCTATGTATTTCCATTGAAAATCCTATTTTCCCTAACCCCTCACCTTTTCCATAACCCTCATTCTAACCTTAATCCTAATGGTGACCTTAGCCCCAAACCTAACCTTAAAACAGCCTTTGTCCTCATGGGGATGTGGGAAATGTTCCCATAATAGTAGCCCTTGTTTTACTATCCTTGTGGGGGCTTTTGTGGATTTTAAGTCTCCACAAGGATAGAAGAACCCCCCCCCCCCCCCCCACACACACACACACACGCACACAAATGCCAAAATGCCACCAAATCCCCCTGCGAAGCCACATTACCATAATTACAACACCAGTTTTCGTTTGAATTGTATGTGTGTATAGTTTTGTTCAATGTTTTGCTAGTCTATGTACGTTGTTTGGTCTGAAACTTTGTTGCCCCTGCTGCTGTTGGACCTGCTCTCTCAATGAGAAAAACCTGTATAAACGAAGAAAAATACAAATAAGAATGGTTCAATAAAAAAAAGTAAAATTTTAACTAACTGTCTACTAATCCTACACTCCTAACAAAAAGGGTTATTCGGCTGTTCCCATAGCATAACCCTTTAAAGAACCCTTTCTGGTTCCAAGTAGAACCCTTTTTGGTTCCAAGTAGAACCATTGTTCTACCACAACCCTACCACAACCCTCTGTGGAAATGATTCTACATGGAACACACAATGGTTCTACTTGGAACCAAAAATGGTTCTCCAAAGGGTTCTCCTATGGGGACAGCCAAATAACCCTTTTAGGGTTCTACTTGGGATATTACTGTTTGTTCTAAGAGTATAGACCTAACCCTAACCTTAACCTTAACCTTAACCTTAGTAAGCAGTTGCGTACCAACAGATAGTATGACCATCTGTAGATGGAAAATCCGGACTATCCAAATACAGTGTGACCAACAGATCTGTTGACAAGGTCTAATCTTCTGGTCTTCTATCAGGGCACCTTGCCAGCTGACTCTGGTCTTCTAGCTTCACCTGTTAGATCAGGGCACCTTGCCAGCTGACTCTGGTCTTCTAGCGTCACCTGCTTGATCAGGGCACCTTGCCAGCTGACTCTGGTCTTCTAGCTTCACCTGCTAGATCAGGGCACCTTGCCAGCTGGGGTAGAGGAAATCAAGAGTCTGGGTGCGTACCAATAATATCTCCTTTCTCCTGACGTATTCACTTCTTACATTACTTCCAACAGACCTGAAAGCAATTATTTGGTGGAGGCTTTAGTGGTTTAGTGCACACTCTGGGAGGAAAGAGAGATAATTGTAACATATCCTTTAAAGCCACGGGGTCTGATAATCAACAGGAGGGAAATATACCTGCAGCAGCTGTTTAGTGACGTATTTTTTAACACAAATAGTATGATATATTGATGTCACCTTACATTGTCATGCTAGAGCTGCAGAATATTTTCATCATCTTACATATTAGTAGATAATAGCAGAGATGTTTAGCAGTGAAGTTGTTTTTCCAATCCTCTCCTTATTCCTGGTTTTCAGGCGTTGGGGGAGGGGCATCGGGAGTTGGAGGCGTGGCCAACAGGTTTGTCTCATGTTTAAGGGGAGGAGCTAGAGGTAGGTGTGGCCCTTGTTTTCGTTTGGCTCATCCCTTCAGTTACACTGTTGCTCCCCATGCAGACCCCTGTACACAGCACATCCCATGAGTAGTAGCCGTAGACACAGACACACACATGAATGCATACACGTCAGTCACGCAAGTACAGACACACATGTACACACGCACACACACACACATCGCTCGTCCATATATATACAGTGGCAAGAAAAAGTATGTGAACCCTTTGGATATACCTGGATTTCCGCATAAATTAGTCATAACATTTGATCTGATCTTCACAACAATAAAAAACACAATCTGCTTAAACTAGCAATAATTTTTCATGTCTTTATTGAACACACCGTGTAAACATTCACAGTGCAGGGTGTTATGTTAAGTATGTGAATTTAATAAATGGTTGACCAAACATTTCCTGTAGTTGCAGATCAGACCTGCACAACGGTCAGGAGGAATTTTTGACCATTCCTCTTCACAAAACTGTTTCAGTTCAGCAATATTCTTGGGATGTCTGGTGTGAACCGCTCTCTTGAGGTCATGCCACAGCATCTCAATCGGGTTGAGGTCAGGACTCTGACTGGGCCGCTCCAGAAGGTGTGTTTTCTTCTGTTGAAACCATTCTGTTGTTGATTTACTTCTGTGTTTTGGGTCGTTGTCCTGTTGCATCACACAACTTCTGTTGAGCTTCAATTGGTGGACAGATAGCCTTACATTCTCCTGCAGAATGTCTTGATAAACTTGGGAATTCATTTTTCCATCGATGATAGCAAGCTGTCCAGGCCCTGAGGCAGCAAAGTAGTCCCAAACCATGATGCTTGGTGTTTTACGTATCGTAGACTCTGCATGTTCCAGAGATTTCTCTAAGTCTTTAGCTGACACTCTAGGGTTCTTCTTAACCTCAATGAGCATTCTGCGCTGTGCTCTTGCAGTCATCTTTGCAGGACGGCCACTCCTAGGGTGAGTAGCAAAAGTGCTGAACTTTCTCTATTTATAGAGAACTTTTTCCAACCTACACTGTGAATGTTTAAATGATATATTCAATATAGACAAGAAAAATACAATAATTAGTGTGTTATTAGTTTAAGCACACTGTGTTTGTCTATTGTTGTGACTTTAATTTTTTTATTTGTAACTAGGCAAGTCAGTTAAGAACAAATTCTTATTTACAATGGCGTCCTACGTATAGGGTCAGCCCCTGAAGATAATTAGTGTTAAGTGCCTTGCTCAAGGACACATCAACAGGTTTTTCACCTTGTTTGCGCGGGTATTCGAATCAGCAACCTTTCGGTTACTGGCCCAACGCTCTAACCGCTATTCTACCTGCCGCCCCAAGATCAGATCAAATTTTATGACCAATTTATGTAGAAATCCTGGTCATTCCAATGGGTTCACATACATTTTTTTCTTGCCACTGTATATATTCTTAATTCTTTCCTTACTTGTGAAACTGTTAGATATTACTTGTTAGATATTACTACACTGTCGGAGCTAGAAGAACAAGCATTTCGCTACGTGTATGTGACCAATAAAATTTGATTTGATTTGATTTGACACATACGCACACGCACACACACACACACACACTACGTACACCCAGAAGGAAGACAATGCTGAGAAGACCTTGCCTCTCTTCCTATGCGATGGTCGTTAGGGAAATGGAAAGGGTGTTCTGTGTGTGTGTTTGTTTGTGTGTGTGTGTGTGTGTGTGTGTGTGTGTGTGTGTGTGTGTGTGTGTGTGTGTGTGTGTGTGTGTGGGTCCCTAGCTATGTTGTTTTTTAAATCAGCATTGTCACGGTACAGACATAAGGAACTAGATATAGGCCTAATATGATGCACGGAAGGAAAGACCACACCTCAACTCTTCAATTCTCCTCCCTAGTTACATATACAGTACATTGGTACATTAGTTGTATATTTTGTATTTATTTTATTTAACTTTTATTTAATTAGTAAAGAACCAGTTCTTATTTTCAGTGAAGGCCTCCTGCGGGGACGGGGGCTGGGATTAAACATTTAAATGTAGGATAAAACACACATCACCACAACACTACATAAAGAGAGACACCACAACACTACATAAAGAGACACCACAACACTACATAAAGAGAGACACCACAACACTACATAAAGAGAGACACCACAACACTACATAAAGAGAGACACCACAACAATACATAAAGAGAGACACCACATAAAGAGAGACACCACAACACTACATAAAGAGAGACACCACAACACTACATAAAGAGAGACACCACAACACTACATAAAGAGAGACACCACAACACTACATAAAGAGAGACACCACAACACTACATAAAGAGAGACACCACAACACTACATAAAGAGAGACACCACAACACTACATAAAGAGAGACACCACAACACTACATAAAGAGAGACACCACAACACTACATAAAGAGAGACGCCACAACACTACATAAAGAGAGACACCACAACACTACATAAAGAGAGACACCACAACACTACATAAAGAGAGACACCACAACACTACATAAAGAGAGACACCACTACACTACATAAAGAGAGACACCACAACACTACATAAAGAGAGACACCACAACACTACATAAAGAGAGACACCACTACACTACATAAAGAGAGACACCACAACACTACATAAAGAGACACCACAACACTACATAAAGAGAGACACCACAACACTACATAAAGAGAGACACCACAACACTACATATAGAGAGACACCACAACACTACATAAAGAGAGACACCACAACACTACATAAAGAGAGACACCACAACACTACATAAAGAGAGACACCACAACACTACATAAAGAGAGACACCACAACACTACATAAAGAGAGACACCACAACACTACATAAAGAGAGACGCCACAACACTACATAAAGAGAGACACCACAACACTACATAAAGAGAGACACCACAACACTACATAAAGAGAGACACCACTACACTACATAAAGAGAGACACCACAACACTACATAAAGAGAGACACCACAACACTACATAAAGAGAGACACCACTACACTACATAAAGAGAGACACCACAACACTACATAAAGAGACACCACAACACTACATAAAGAGAGACACCACAACACTACATAAAGAGAGATGCCACAACACTACATTCTTCTTACCAAACCACATGACCTTTGTTTTGGAGGTGTTCAGAACTGTGTTAAGGGCTGAGAAAGCTTGTTGGACACTAAGAAAGCTTTGTTATAGAGCATTTAACACAAAATCTGGGGAGGAGCATAAGACTGTATCATCTGCATATAAATGAATGAGAGCGCTGCCTACTGCCTGAGCTATGTTGTTGATGTAAATTGAGAAGAGCGTGGGGCCTAGGATCGAGCCTTGGGGTACTCCCTTGGTGACGGGCAGTGGCTGAGACAGCAGATTTTCTGACTTTATACACTGCACTCTTTGAGAGAGGTAGTTAGGAAATCAGGCCAAAGACCCCTCAGAGACACCAATACTCCTTAGCCGGAAGAATGGCATGGTCTAGTCAAGTCAATAAAAATAGCAGCACAACATTGGTTAAAATAATTTATGACCTTTAAGGTTGCAGTGACACATCCATAACCTGAGCGGAAACCAGACTGCATACTAGAGAGAATACTATAGACATCAAGAAAGCCAGTTAGTTGATTACTGACAAGTTTTTCCAACACTTTTGATAAACAGGGGAAAATAGAAATTGCCCAATAACAGTTAGGATCACCTGATCTCCCCCTTTAAGTGATCTCCACTTCTTTTGTTCTCTGCAGATTACAATTTAATAGGAGGGGGCGTGGCTACACCTGTGCTAGGCAATTAGCTTAGTGTTATTAGCACAGCCTCCTTGTTCAGTGGCAGCTGTTTGCGGCAGCCTTCCCCAAAACGAAGACTGTCCTGAAACAAAGACAGTTCTGCCGAGTTGTTCTGCGGGAGTTGTCGAAGGAAGTTAAGTGAGGGAGTCAATATTATTCCGGTCTCTTTTGCATTATTGTAGCCTTTTCTGTAGCCTGTCAACTATGTGACTGTCTATCCCTGTTCTCTCCTCTCTGTACAGACCATACAAACGCTTCACACTGCGTGGCTGCAACCACTCTAATCTGGTGGTCCCTGAGCACACGACCCACGTGGAGTTCCAGGTCTCCAGCAGCCTTTGGAACTGCCGTTCTGCGGCCAACAAGGCAGAGTTCATCTCAGCCTATCCTGCCCTCCAGTCCCTTGACTTCATGGCGCTGACGGAAACATGGATTACCACAAAAAACACTGCTACTCCTACTGCTCTTTCCTCGTCTGATCATGTGTTCTCGCATACCCCGAGAGCATCTGCTCAGTGTGGCTGTGGCACAGGAATTCTAACCTGACCCATCTGTCTATCTCCTCATTAGAATTCCATGCTGTCACAGTCACTAGCCCATTCAAACTTAACATCCTTGTCATTTATCGCCCTCCAGGTTTTCTTGGAGAGTTCATCAATGAGCTTGACTCCTTGATAAGTTAATTTCCTGATGACTGCTCACCCCTCACAGTTCTGGGTGACTTTAACCTCTCGACGTCTGTCTTTGACTAATTTCTCTCTGCCTCCTTCTTTCCACTCCTTTCCTCTTTTGACCTCACCCTCTCACCGTCCCCCCCTACTCACAAGGCAGGCAATACGCTTGACCTCATCTTTACTAGATGCTGTTCTTCTACTAATCTCACTGCAACTCCCCTCCAAGTCTCCGACCACTACTTTGTATCCTTTTCTCTCTCGCTCTCCTCCAACACTACTCACTCTGTCCCTACTCAGATGGTAATGCGCCGTCGCAACCTTCACTCTCTCTCTCCCGCTACTCTCTCCTCTTCCATCCTATCATCTCTTCCCTCTGCTAAATCCTTTTCCCTCATGTCTCCTGATTCTGCCTCCTTGACCCTCCTCTCCTCCCTTTCTGCATCTTTTGACTCTCTATGTCCCCTATCCTTCCGGCCGGCTCGGTCCTCCCCTACTGCTCTGTGACTAGACGACTCATTGTGAGCTCACAGAACAGGGCTCCGGGCAGCCGAGCAGAAATGGAGGAAAACTAAACTCCCTGTGGACCGGTCATCTTTTCACTCTCTCCTCTCTACTTTTTATACCTCTGTTTCTGCTGCTAAAGCCACTTTCTACCGCTCTACATTTCAAGCCTCGGCCTCTAACCCTAGGAAGCTCTTTGCCACCTTCTCCTCCCTGCTGAATCTTCCTCCTTCACCCCCTCCCTCCTCCCTCTTTGTGGATGACTTCGTTAACCATTTTGAAAAGAAGGTTGACAACATCCGATCCTCCTTTACTAAGCCTATTGACACCACTGGTCCTGCTCACACTGCCCTACCCTATTCTTTGACTTCTTTGTACCCTCTCTCTCCAGATGAAATCTTGCGACTTGTGACGGCCAGCCACCCAACAACCTGCCCGCTTGACCCGATCCCCTCCTCTCTTCTCCAGACCATTTCCGGAGACCTTCTCCCTTACCTCACCTTGCTCAACAACTCATCCTTGACCGCTGGCTGTGACCCTTCTACGATAAAGTTACTGTATTTAGTCACTCCCGAAAAATCACAAATCAAGTGAGGTGCATTTTTATGCATCTTCAAATGACTTATCCGTAAAAAACTGTTGGTTAGGACTTATCTTACCTCAGTAAACCAGTTGGTTAGGACTTATCTTACCTCAGTAAACCAGTTGGTTAGGACTTATCTTACCTCAGTAAACCAGTTGGTTAGGACTTATCTTACCTCAGTAAACCAGTTGGTTAGGACTTATCTTACCTCAGTAAACCAGTTGGTTAGGACTTATCTTACCTCAGTAAACCAGTTGGTTAGGACTTATCTTACCTCAGTAAACCTTAGTCTGTTTAGTAGAAGAAAGATTGCATTAGAAGAAAATGTGGTTAGTTAAATCTTTCACTTGACATATGGACCACCTTGCTCTGTTTTGCTGTGTTTGTTCTCATCTGTCTAGCTGTGTTCTGCTGTGTTCTGGTGTGTTTGTAGTGTTGCTGTGTTTGTCTGTGTTTTTCTCTGGGATGCAGCTTGCTGCAGAGACACTTCCTGTTGATTGTCCCCATCCTGGTACAGGGTGCATCACTGTGACGTTACATCACGTATTGTTTACCATCGCCATGGGAACTCAAGGTGAGCTATGTTTACCACCAGGGGTGTGAATGGACCTCTGACGGAGGAGACTTCCACTTTAGTCTAATTTATCTCAGAACACTCCCATCCTAAATAAATTGGCTAATATACTGTATATTAAAATGGCAGAAGAATGGCAGAGATAAATCACCTAGTTTTGTGTGTGCAAATGTTATTTGCTATCTTTATGATTGCAGAGGCTACCTAGCTTTTTTGTCATCAATACTTTTTTATAGCTATTGTTTTGTCTTGTCCGAGTGTGAATGACTCACATCATAACCTGCAGAACTATTGATGTCTGGAGGAAAGACCATTGTTTGTTGTTAGTTCTCTCCCTAATGTTCAGAGGAAGTCTGAAATCCAGACAAACCAGCCAGTTTGGAATAGAATTGGGACAGATTGCATGAATAATGTACCATAGCAACATGAGTGAATTTGACTCCAGCCCAGCAGCTACGGTATATCAGTCTAGTATTGGTGTTCCTCATATCTCACCATCATTTTACACAAGTTATTTTACACACATAAGCACACATAAGTACACACACACACACACACACACACACACACACACCCATCCCCAGCTAAGAGTCTTATTTCACACTACCCTCAACATGCTTCGTGCTTGAGTGGGAGAGAGAGACAGAGACATAGTGAGATAGACTGACATAGTGAGGCATAGACAGACTGACATAGTGAGACAGAGAGATAGTGAGACAGACTGACATAGTGAGACAGAGAGATAAAGACAGACTGACATAGTGAGACAGGGAAATAGAGAGACAGACTGACATAGTGAGACAGAGAGATAAAGACAGACTGACATAGTGAGACAGGGAAATAGAGAGACAGACTGACATAGTGAGACAAAGAGATAGACAGACTGACATAGTTAGAAAGAGAGATATAGTGACATAGAGAGACTGACATAGTGAGACAGGGAGACAGAGACAGAAAGAGAAAGATAGAGACAGAGAGATAGAGGGCGAGAGAGAGAGAGAGAGAAAGATAGGAGGGAGAGAGAGGTGGAGAGAAAGAGGGAGAGAGTGCAGATGGCAAGAGACAGAAAGAGGGAAAAAGGAAGAGAGAAGTAGAGGGAGGGGAGGCAGTAGTATTTCATCAGGGCCCCTGACAGAAAGGACGAAAGAACGAGAGAGAAACAGAGACCTCAGCAGGGTGTAGACCAGGGAGCTCACGTTCCTGTCTAGCACCCAGTCAGCCCTGTGCCAACCAACTACTGTTAAAACAACCCTCCGTCACGGGCCTGTTTCCTCCAAGACCCCAGCAGCTTCCTCTCAGCCTTTCCACTCCTCTTCCCTCCTTCCTGATGTCCGTGTCCGATGTTTGTCGAGGAACTTGAAACCCTTCCAACAGAATGGTTGTCGTCTTTGCCCTGTTCTTGGAGAGAGACACAGACATCAGGAAGGAGAGAAGAGAATTGAGAGAGCTCAGCTTGAGACCAGCTTAACTTTTTTGTACAGGAGGATATAGCGTGTGTCTGTCCTGTTGGAGTCAGGAGGATAGAGTTGTTATTGGTCAGGAATTAGGAAGCTACTGTAACAGAGGGACGAAAGAAGCAAATGTTTTAATGGACAGGATGGAAGCTGTATTTCATGAATGTATTTATTTTCAACCAGGATAGTCCTCCTCTCTTTCACACTCATATTAACCTCTCTTTCCATGGTTTTATCTATATTTTTTGTAGTTTTATTTATATTTGTCAATGTTTTATTAACCTTTTACATGGGTTTATTTATATTTTACATGGTTTTATTCATCTTTTACATAGTTTTATCTATATTTTAAAATGTTTTATCTATATTTTACATGTTTTATCTATATGCCTTGCTCAAGGACACATAGACAGGTTTTTTCACCTTCTCGGCTCGGGTATTCGAACCAGCGACCTTTCGGTTAATGGCCCAACGCTCTAACCGCTAGGCTACCTGCTGCCCTAACAAGTTGTTTGAAGAGTTGTGGAGCGGATCGACGGGCACCAGGATTGGTCAGATTTATAATGGAATTACATTTACAGATCAGTGTAATTGAGAGCTGGATATGGAGAGAGGAGTGTAAGCTTGTCTGCGACGCGGGAACCTGGGTCGGAGCTGAAGGTTTGTCAGTGTGTGACCTCTCACAGTGATACTGTGCAGAACACAAGACTAAGTGTGTGCGTGCGTTTGCGTGCTTGTGTGTGTGTGTTTGTGTGTGTGTGTGTTTGCGTCTGTGTGTATGTGTGTATGTCTGTGCATGCTCGCTTGTGTGTGTCAGAGTGAAAGAGATTTCTAAAGCGATAAGGGGCTGCCCTGTGTGTGTGTGTGTGTATATGACACAGCATGATCCATGAACCATAACTACAGCTCAAGCTAAACACTGTCGCTCCCATCATTTCTCTGGGTCGTGGTCCTGCTCTAGCCTGGTAAACCACACTGAAGCCCCATTGTTTCAGTGTTGAGTGCAGCATTCCGTCTGGTTTAACCAGGCTATAATCCTGCTCTGCTCTGGGTTATAACCAGGCCTTGATTAAAGTCCTCCAGACCCTCACAATCAGCCAGACCGGGGCTAGGCTTGGGGCTGGAGTGTGTCTGTGTGTGTGTTTGTGTGGGTGGAGCTGGAGCTCTGTTCTGTTTATAAGGGTGAATAGAAGGCCTTAGCGTGCCAACTGCACATCATACTGAAGTCAATTTGTCCTTTGTACAAAGAGCGGGAGAATAAGCAAAAGTAACTATATAATGAGGGAGTATCTCTTTCTCTTTCCCTCCCTCCCTCCCTCCCTCCCTCCCTATCCTCTTCCTCCCCCCTCTCCTCTCCCTCTCTCTCTACCTCCCTTCCCCCTCTCCTCTTCCTCCCTCTCTCTTTCTCTTTCTCTCTCTCTCCCATCTCTTCTCTCCCTGCCTCTCTCCCTCCCACTCTCCTCTCCCTGCCTCTCTCCCTCCCACTCTCCTCTCCCTCTCTACCTCCCTTCTCTCTCTCTCTCTCTCTCTCTCTCTCTCTCCCTCCTTCTCTCAGTTCTCAGCAACAGGCCTTAACTCGAGCCTGGGAGCGTAATTCTGGGAACATGTTTCCATGTGAATGGCGGAGGGGTGTGACGCCACGACATTGTTCCCGTGGTGAGAAGAGGAACCATGCACCACTTTCTCACACCGCTTTCCTTCCTCCGCCAGCCAGGCAGTTACAAATCAAATCACGTTTTAGTTAAAACATTTAGAAATAAAAATAGTAACATGAAAATAGTAAAATACACAAGAATTAAGCTATCAGTATCAGATCAATAAGCAGGGGTAAAAGGTATTTGAGATACGTACTGTATGTACATAAAGGCAGAATAAAGTGAACATCCCTTACAAAAAAAAAAACATTTCAAATTTGCAGGTTTACATGTGAAAATCATTTGGCCTTGTGTTTTAGGTCATTTTCCTGCTGAAAGGTGAATTAATTTCCCAGTGTCTGGTGGAAAGTAGACTGAACCAGGTTTTCCTCTAGGATTTTTCCTGTGCTAGCTCCATTCCGTTTCTTTTTTTCCCTGAAAAACTCCCCAGTCCTTAACAATGACAAGCAAACCCACAACATGATGCAGCCACCACTATGCTTGAAAATATAGAGAGTGGTACTCAGTATTGTGTTCTATTGGATTTGACCCAAACACAACACTTTGTATTCAAGACAAAAAGTTTTGGAATATTTGTATTCTGGACATGCTTCGTTCTTTTCACTTTGTCAATTAGGTTAGTATTGTAGAG
>CM042411.1:28848555-28911055 GCA_023634145.1 Thymallus thymallus
TGTGTGTGTGTGTGTGAGGATACAGCCTGTGTGTGTGTGTGTGTGTGAGGATACAGCCTGTGTGTGTGTGGTGTGTGTGTGAGGATACAGCCTGTGTGTGTGTGTGTGTGTGTGTGTGTGAGAGGATACAGCCTCTGTGTGTGTGTGTCTGAGGATACAGCCTGTGTGTGTGTGTGTGTGTGTGTTTGTGAGGATACAGCCTGTGTGTGTGTGGTGTGTGTGTGTGTGAGGATACAGCCTGTGTGTGTGTGTGTGTGTGAGGATACAGCCTGTGTGTGTGTGGTGTGTGTGTGAGAGGATACAGCCTGTGTGTGTGAGGATACAGCCTGTGTGTGTGTGTGTGTGTGTGTGTGTTTGTGAGGATACAGCCTGTGTGTGTGTGTGTGTGTGTGTGTGTGTGTGTGTGTGTGAGGATACAGCCTGTGTGTGTGTGTGTGTGAGGATACAGCCTGTGTGTGTGTGTGTGTGAGAGGATACAGCCTGTGTGTGTGTGTGTGAGGATACAGCCTCTGTGTGTGTGTGTGTGTGTGTGTGTGTGTGTGTGTGTGTGTGTGTGTGTGTGTGTGTGTGTGTGTGTGTGTGTGGATACAGTGTGTGTGTGCGAGGATACAGTGTGTGTGTGTGTGTGTGTGTGTGTGTGAGGATACAGCCTGTGTGTGTGTGTGTGTGTGTGTGTGTGTGTGTGTGTGTGTGTGTGTGAGGATACAGCCTGTGTGTGTGTGTGTGTGTGTGTGTGTGTGTGTGAGGATACAGCCTGTGTGTGTGTGTGTGTGTGTGTGTGCCCTGTCCTTCGTCTTCCCTCGTCCCCCGCCCCATTATGCCCTGTCTGAGGATACGGCCTCAGTCTGTGTGTGTGTGCATATATGTGTGTGTGTGTTTGAGTCTCTGTGTGTGTGTGTTTGTGTGTGTGTGTGTGTGTGTGTGTGAAGGAGGGTCCTAAGGAAGCACCTGCTCTGTGTGATCACCAGTGCTACTGCGTCTATCTGACCCCGCTCACATCAGGTGGCTTCCTGGTTTGCGTCAGACGCTGCTCCCTGAGGCCTGCCCTGATTGGCAGATGGCAGCTCCGCCTCTTCCTGTCTCAGTGTTCATTGATCTTAAGAGGATTGTTGCTTCTCTCTCTGTGTGTGTGTGTGTGTGTGTGTGTGTGTGTGTGTGTGTGTGTGTGTTAGCATACGTTTGTTGAGGAGATTGTTGCTTCCCTGCTTCTCTATTCCCAGGGCCTCATTTAGCCTTTTAAAATACTCACTACAATATCTTCTATTCATAAAGACATGCATGAACTTACGGTATTCACTTCTGCCCACACATGAGGACAGTATAACACACGAGGACAGTATAACACATGAGGACAGTATAACACATGAGTACAGTATAACACATGAGGACAGTAGAACACATGAGGACAGTATAACACATGAGAACAGTATAACACATGAGGACAGTATAACACACGAGGACAGTAGAACACATGAGGACAGTATAACACATGAGGACAGTATAACACATGAGGACAGTATAACACATGAGGACAGTAGAACACATGAGGACAGTATAACACATGAGGACAGTATAACACATGAGGACAGTAGAACACGAGGACAGTATAACACATGAGGACAGTATAACACATGAGGACAGTATAACACATGAGGACAGTATAACACACGAGGACAGTATAACACATGAGGACAGTATAACACATGAGGACAGTATAACACATGAGGACAGTATAACACATGAGGACAGTAGAACACATGAGGACAGTATAACACATGAGGACAGTATAACACATGAGGACAGTATAACACACGAGGACAGTATAACACATGAGGACAGTATAACACATGAGGACAGTAGAACACTTGAGGACAGTATAACACATGAGGACAGTATAACACATGAGGACAGTAGAACACGAGGACAGTATAACACATGAGGACAGTATAACACATGAGGACAGTATAACACATGAAGACAGTATAACACATGAGGACAGTATAACACATGAGGACAGTATAACACATGAGGACAGTAGAACACATGAGGACAGTATAACACACGAGGACAGCATAAATGCACATTATTATTCACATTTAACCTTTATTTAAACTGGTGATATATTGAGGGTGCAAGGAAGACATTATTTCAGCTGTAGCCTACATACTGAATGCACCTCCTTGTCTCCATCCCGACCTCCATGTCTCTCAGCCACGTTTCTTTACGTGGCTGAGAGAAAATGCAGCTAGATCCCCAGCCCCAGATAACCAGCCCCAGTACCCCAGATAACCAGCCCCAGTACCCCAGATAACCAGCCCCAGTACCCCAGATAACCAGCCCCAGTACCCCAGATAACCAGCCCCAGTACCCCAGATAACCAGCCCCAGTACCCCAGATAACCAGCCCCAGTACCCCAGATAACCAGCCCCAGTAAACCAAATAAATTTGCTGCTGAAATGTATCAGCTTGCAGCATGACAAGCCTCCGAGGATAGGCCATTCCTTTGCCGAGAACGACAAGCCTGATTCCAGCAGCGTAGAGGGCAAACCGGAGGAGTCCGAGCCATGCATTTGCACCGATGATGACAGCTCCCTGGCTGGACAAGAACAGATGGTCGCACCAGCCGGGTCTAGCCACACCTCCAAACAATGCCAGCGAAGACCCTATTATCTTGGACCCGGCTCCCCGTCCCGGATGACAGTGGTGGTGCTGCTGCTAAATCCGACTCCCAGACAAAAAAAATAAAAAGATCCAGGAGTGGACAAAATATATCGTTCTGCCCCTGAACAAGGCAGTTAACCCACTGTTCCTAGGCCGTCATTGAAAATAAGAATTTGTTCTTAACTGACTTGCCTAGTAAAATAAAGGTAAAATAAAAAAAAACAAAAAAAAATATGAATGGTTCTTTACGGGATGTGTTAGTGCAGGCTGGGCCACATCAGGATAAGGAGGGGAATTTCCCAACGAAAGTTTTCAGTGGCCCACCACAATAGGAGGATGGCGAACGGGAAGAGGGTGGAGACCAAGGCTCAAACTCATCAAAAACGCCTGCGTCCTGCTATGAATCAAGATCACAAGTTGTCTTACCTCTCTCTATCTCGCTCTGTCTCTCTCAGATGATTTGATTTCAGGACCATGGACAGCTACAGAGAGAAAACATCGCTGACTGCAATGCAGCACCACAGCGGAGGAAAGAGGCCACTCTAGGCGCAGACAAAATAAATAAATGCTGAAACTGATGTCGGACAATCAAATTTGATATGTAAATAAAACAATTTTGTTAAGGCTGGTTCATCGACATGCTCCAGTTCACTAGAACTCTACTGTCCATGCATTTATGAAAGCACGTGTTTCTAAAGCTCAAATGATCTCAATCTTTTTTTAAAGTTCTGCAGTTATTTTTGATCGTGCCATGTGTGATAACAGGTGGCATATTATTAATAATAAACTGGGTTTCCTACTATAGGTAGTTGGCTGCATAGTGATAACAACATTGTAACTCTCCGACGCAGGGGTTAAAGTAATATTCCCTTCTGTCTGGTAATAATCATAGAATAACATATATAATTTCTTCCTACTCCCAAAAATAAGTGGTACGCCTACCTGTTTGATAAACACACAATTCTATCCATAGATGTCGGTATAGCCAAATACTGTCGCATCCACTACTTAAATACCTCCGTGTCTGGGAAGGGCTTGGTGTGTTTGGTAAAAACCAGGGCTCGTATTGAGTGAGGGTATCCCATACCCTTTGTTAAAGGAAATGGCAAAAAGGATATCTATTGTATGAAAAGTATCCAGATTATATAAAACGTTCTATAAAAAGGCTTAGCTCCGTGATGCTTTATGGTAGAAACAAGCTTTAAAATGCCCGCGAAAGACTCCGATGCTTATGGGGATATATTGAGTCCTCTCCATGACATTCTGAAGCTGAGCTGCAGCCTATAATATTCAAGGAGACAAACAAATTGACTTGGCTATTCTGTCCCTATTAATTGAGCTTTCCGCTTTCTGAAAAATATATTTGTGTCTTGCCAACACAAGACAGAACAGCGGCCCTGGACGGTCGTGATGTGTGTTTTGTCCTATCTTTTTATTTAATTTATATATATTTTTAATCCCAGTCCTCATCCCTGCAGGAGGCCTTTTGCCTTTTGGTAGGCCGTCATTGTAAATAAGAATTTGTTCTTAACTGACTTACCTAGTTAAATAAATAAAAATATCTAGAGTTAGAACATACATGATCTAGACCCAGAACATACATGAGCTAGACCCAGAATATACATGATCTAGACCCAGAACATACATGATCTAGACCCAGAACATACATGATCTAGACCCAGAACATACATGATCTAGACCCAGAACATACATGATCTAGACCCAGAACATACATGATCTAGACCCAGAACATACATGATCTAGACCCAGAACATACATGATCTAGACCCAGAACATACATGATCTAGTCCTGTATGTTTACCAGCAGGAGGTCTTCAAAGGCAGCCCAGACCTACACCCAGAGACCCAGCGACCCAGAGACCCAAAGACGCAGAGACCCAGAGACCCAGAGACCCAAAGACGCAGAGACCCAGAGAAACAGAGACCCAGAGACCCAGAGACCCAGAGACCCAGAGACCCAGGCCAGATCACTGCTTAATGCATCACAGATCATTTGGGGAATTAAATAACGGTTGTAGCAGAGAAACAGCAAACCGACCTAAACAGACTTCCGCCCAGTACATAGAGTATGCGCACATATACACACCAACATGCACGTGGGGGCACACACCCACACACCTCCCCCTCCCTCTCCCCCTCCCATACCCCCCTCCTCCTGTACTGGGCCCAGGCATCATGTCTAGCGTGTGTTTGTGTGTGTGTTGGAAGTTGTCTAGCGGCTGTTTTCCATTAGCCAGCTAGGCCTCTGAAACCTGTAAAGCTGGGGTTCATATCATCACCCATGACCAAATAACACACACACACACACACACACACACACACACACACACACACACACACATAAACACACACACACACACACACACAAAGTAATCATCTTTATTCATCCAACAGTGGATAAACGATGTATTGCGATAGTAACGGGATTGTGTTGTAATCGAGTGATTCATGTGACCCGCAACATTGCCGCGGTCTGTAACAGAGTCTTGATTGAAGTTCATTGTCCCAATGCTTCGTCGGAGTGTGCCGAACGTCACTTGAGTTCCGAAGCCAAACTTGTTGAATTTCTGGCTGATGTAGTCCCCGAGATTACTGAATGTTTTTCCGCAGGACATAAATGTTAACTGCTCCGGGACTGAACCGACCTAACTGCTCGGGGCTGAGAACCCCTTCTCTATAGCACCTGTGATACCTCGCTCTGTGCGTCGCCAGGGCCTGCCGCGAATCTCGATCCAGCTTTGCTAAGCAGAGCAACTCCTTTCGAGTCCCACCTGCTTTGGCCGGAACTGCAGAAGATACTGGAGAAAACGTCTAATATTGGCCTGATAACGTGGAAGCGGCTCAACCAGGCCTTTGACACTGGCTATACCATTCAGACACACGCTTGTGATTAGATGTGGAACACAGTTCTTCGTCAGCTTTGTCCACGGACATTATTTGTAGGAATTCCCGCATTCGGGATAGGCTGGAGCGAGTATTGTCCAAGCGTTACGCAGAAGGGTTTTACCCACGAGAAACCCTTCGTATTCTGTCAGCTCAGTAGTGGAGGAAACGACATCACCCTGTGGACGTGATCGCTCACTTTCGCTCTGTCGGCTCTGGTCGTGTTCCACCACCGCTCTGATGCATTGGCTGCTACGCCGATTGCTCAGTCTTGCTTGCCGGCGGCGTCCCAGCACTCTTCGACGTGTCCGGCCGCATCACACCACCACCACTTCTATCCAGTACAGACGTCCCATGGATCTTGGATAGCAAGGCCCCTAAATGGAGTGGTTCAAAGTTTGTGAACCCCTGCGCACAGACATGCACGCGCCCTGCAGAAACGTAGCCTTTCATTAGAGCATAAACAGTGATGCATTTTCAAAACGCAAGATACAGAAATAAACTACGTTTTACACCTGCATTTTGAGCTGAAAGTCATTCATGTTAGCAGTCAATATCAACTAGGGATATCATGTTAGCAGTCAATGTCAACTAAGGATATCATGTTAGCAGTCAATATCAACTAGGGATATCATGTTAGCAGTCAATATCAACTAGGGACCGGTGGCTTCAAAGCCTCTCATTGGCCAATACATATCATTAGCAATCCAAGGTGTATATATACATCATTGTTCCCTCTGCGCTAGCTCACCCGACCTGTGTTGATTGACAATTTGCTGGTCCAATCAGAGGGCCAAATGTGCGTTTCACTAGCTAATCTTTTTTTTGCAAGTGTGCTACTGTCTCTGGCAGACACTCTGTGACACAAAATGACTTATAAAACCTGGCCAGATAATTTCAAGTCATCAGTCTCAAGTCAAAGTCGAGTCCCGAGTCTTGAGGCTCCAAGTCCAAGTCAAGTTATTTTATTTTCTATCAAGTCAGACACCTCTGGTATGTATCGACCATGGGTCTTTCAGCAAATGAAAGAGAAATTAAATGTTCACAGAATGTGTTATTGTCCCCCCAAAACAGGAAATACTTTGGACTGTCAATGAACCTGAGAAGCACACAAAAACAGTTACAGTCGCAACTTTTGGGGGCCAAAAGTTTGGAATATTACTAATTTAAGGGTTTTTCTTTATTTGCACTATTTTTTACATTGTAGAATAAAAGTGAAGACATTAAAACTATGACATAACACATATGGAATCATGTAGTAACCAAAAAAGTGTTCAACAAATGCCATGATTGTGCAAAGCTGTCATCAAGGCAATGGGTGGCTACTTTGAAGATTTGTTTTTGGTTACTACATGATTCCATATGTGTTATGTTATAGTTTTGATGTTTTTACTTTTATTCTACAATTTTAAAAATTAAGAAAAGCCCTTGAATGAGTAAAATTTGGGCCCTCAGTATACATATACCTGCAATACACACACAGGAACAGAAACACACAACAGTTTAATCTCCTCTCCAGACTGGCTTTCAGATAAGAGATCCACTACCTCTTATCTCTGACTTGGCAGCTGTTGTTCTCCAGCTGTCGTCCTCCAGCTGTTGTCCTCCAGCTGTCATCCTCCAGCTGTCGTCCTCCAGCTGTCACTAACGTCTGGATTGTAACAAGGATGGGAAAATCTCCTCAAACAAAATCACCACAGTTGTGTCAACAAAACACACAATGTTTGAGTTGTGCAACATAACGTACCCACGTAGGCTAGTTCCGTTGTCTGTTTCCAATCAACAACAAAGATGGTAAAAACAAGATGTTTGTTACCTCACATTTACTTCTCTTAAATATGACTTCAGTCTGGCATTTCCTCTGTTGTTATCCAGCAGGTGTTTAACCCTAACCTTTCCCCCGCTTTTCTCTTCCTTCCTCAGACCTTCTTCTCCCTGCATAACATACCAAGATTGATAACTGATGGTTGTTGTTTAAATGGTAAAAACAGACTCCTTAGTTAACTTTAGTTCATTGGTCTTTCAGCATTATTATAGTTCTTATAAACAGTTTTTACTCTTAATTACTCTTAATTACTTTGCTGTTACAATAAAAAACCTCAATGCAATCTATTGGTGAAAACATTGTGACTACTCAGGTCTGTAGTCCTTCCCTAGGTGGTTATTGTTGCTATTCTTCCTGGTTAAGCCCATCCCCCACAAATAGAACAGACTTAATGACGTGGGGGTAATCTTCTGGCAATTCCCTACTTAATGGGCGACCATCGTTTGATGCCATTTGTTGTGGTAAATGATAATTGTCTTAATAGTCTCTCTTTGAAAGAGTGAATGACTAAATAACTCTCCCTCCATCTCTCCTTCCATCCCTCGCTCCATTCCTCTCTCCATCCCTCGCTCCATCCCTCGCTCCATCCCTCGCTCCATCCCTCGCTCCATCCCTCCCTCCGTCCCTTCTTTCCCTTACTCCCAAGTGTTCTTCATGGCCCCAAGAGGCCATTGGGTTGAAACAGTCTCATTTAAACCTCTACCGTTTAAGCCAATGGGGACGAAACTCATAATGCTAATGATGATTGTGTGGAGATTGAGATGGAGAATTGGCCTCAGATTGAGATGGAGATTTTGGGGGTTTGAATGGATGCTGATCAGAAGGTTGCCAAGTCAAGCTACCCAATCGTCCTCTTCGGCTGTGTCCCAAATGGCACCCTTTTCCCTATGTAGTGCACTACTTTCCACAAAGGCCCATATGTTTCTGGTCAATAGTAGTGCACAATGTAGTGAATAGGGTGCACTTTGGGACGCACTTTTCAAACCCCCTAACCTGCCTCAGATAACAGACTCTTCCGTCATCACCATCTGAGGTCTGTGTCTCATTGATGATGACCCAGTCAGGGTTGAATAGTGCACACTGCTCACACGACATGGCCTACTTCAATAGGTTAGCCTCTTGAATACAGGGACGGGGTGGGTGGGATCTCTGGGAAATGCACCACCCTCTTTCCTGTCATTACGTCAGCACACAAACCTGTGTCCCCATTTGTTTGCCTCTCAAGCACATTTCCTTGGGTTGGTTGAGCACAGCATTTGGGGTTTATGTGTGTGTGTGTGTGTGTGTGTGTGTGTGTGTGTGTGTGTGTGTGTGTGTGTGTGTGTGTGTGTGCCCCATCATCAGAGGGACTTGCCTGTTTCCCATGGTGTTTCCCCTCAGGGCAGCAGGGTGACATAGTCCAGGGTTTAGAGGTAAAAACACTACAGCCACTACAAATCATGATAACACACACACACACACACACACACACACACACACACACACACACACACACACACACACACACACACACACACACGCACACACACACACAGTACAATTTATAACCTACTAACTACCACATCTGGGCTGGGGCTACATGCCAGCTACATCCAATATAACACACACATAGAGGACCCACCATTGAGAAAATATAAGCCATGAATGCTGTATCACAACACCTCGTAGATCATATATCAACCATAAAGGTACTCTCCCTATGAAAGGCACATAATGTAACGTCCATGGAAATATACGCGGATATATAGGGACACATAATGTCCATTGTGTACAGTTCATCTAGTGATACATTGCATGTGGATAAGGGTTGGGGGGGACCTCTATAACTCAATAGAGATATTTTATTCTCATGGTGCGTCCTCAGGGATGTACTGTTTCAATTACTTCCTAATGGTCTCATTGTGCTAAGGAAATATCTCACAAACTTCAAGATGTGAGAAGTCTGTGTATATTCATGTAAACACATGCAATCTGGGAAATGTTACGCCCAAGCATTTCTACTACATGTTCTAATTTGTCAAGGACTGCTCTGCCTTTGATTCATGGGTAATTTGCCAAAGGAAAGTCATTTGGATTATCTATCTATCTATCTATCTATCTATCTATCTATCTATCTATCTATCTATCTATCTATCTATCTATCTATCTATCTATCTATCTATCTATCTATCTATCTATCTATCTATCTATCTATCTATCTATCTATCTATCTATCTATCTATCTATCTATCTATCTATCTATCTATCTATCTATCTATCTATCTCTCTCATATACTGCATATACAATATACAATATATACTGCTGGTGCATGTGAGTGTGGCAGTGGGCCTGTGTATATTCTAATACAGGGCTGGAGAGCTGCCCTCCTGTAGGCTTTTACTCCAACCCCTGTTGTAACTAACCTGGTTCAGCTTATCAACCAGATAATCATTAGAATCAGGTGTGCTAGATTGGCGTTGGAGAGAAAATGTACAGGACGGTAGCTCTCCGGGAACAGGGTTGGAAAGCCCAGTTATAATGTCTTAGGATGCATCCCAAATGGCGCCCTGCTTCCTATATAGTGCACTACTTTTGACCAGAGCGCTATGGGGCCAGGTCAAAACTAGTGAACCATATAGGGCGCCATTTCATACGCATTTTTATAGTCCCAGTCTCTGGCCAGAATCAGCCAAAGTCAAAGCGATAACTCAACTTCCTGTTTCACAGCACTGCTTCTCATATAAGGTATTTCACACAGTAACAGGCATGACATAGCTGCCTAACGATGCTAGGCGTCAGCTCCGAAGTGCATTTGAGTCAATGCCAAAATGTCACTAAACATTTTTATTTCTTTCCCAGTTTTTTGGGAGGCGAAGGAGGAAAGGAGGTTTGGAGACTGACAGCTAGTCTGTTGATCGTCTGGATGTTGAGTTTTAGAAGAGGAGGAGGAGAGGAGGAGAGGAGGAGGAGAAGAGGAGGAAAGGAAGGGAGAGAAAAACATATTGGACCAAAGAGCAACAAGGGAGGAAAATTAAAAATGTAGAGTGAAGTTTCTCAGATCCAAAAAAGCTCTCTAATGTTTTTTGTAAAACACTATTCCCTACATAGTGCACTACTTTTGACCAGGGCCAATAGGGGGAATGTTCAAACCAAATGTTTAAGGAGTGGTTTTGCACAGATTATATATTGACTCATTAAAGCATGTATAACAACAAAAGTAAAAAAAGAGGATAAACAAGCTGCTAGGTCATAGGTCATATACTGCTAGGTCATAAGGTCTATCTATCTATCTATCTATCTATCTATCTATCTATCTATCTATCTATCTATCTATCTATCTATCTATCTATCTATCTATCTATCTATCTATCTATCTATCTATCTATCTATCTATCTATCTATCTATCTATCTATCTATCTATCTATCTATCTATCTATCTATCTATCTATCTATCTATCTATCTATCTATCTATCTATCTATCTATCTATCTATCTATCTATCTATCTATCTATCTATCTATCTAGGTCATATACTGCTAGGTCATATACAATATATACTGCTAGGTCATATACAATATATACTGCTAGGTCATATACAACATTATAGTCAGTGTAACAAGCTGCTAGGTCATAAGGTCACATACAACATTATAGTCAGTGTAACAAGCTGCTAGGTCATAAGGTCACATACAACATTGTAGTCAGTGTCCAGTAGCAACCGTTTAGAACAATAGAACCATTCCTTTAATAGCTTGCTCAGCTTATATCTATTATTCCTGGCTGCAGTATTTTTGAAGGCATGGTTTGAGAAATGGAAAAGGAATGTCTCTAGTCCTGGATGAGTACAGGCAGTACAGCCCAGTGTATTTAGAAAGGGGGCCAGGGGCCTGGTGGGAAAAGAGGCCAGTGATGGATGTCGGACAAAAGCACTTCATTTGAATGTAATAGTCTGGTCAGTCGGCTAAAATGTAAATCAAGTATTTATGAGGTCTTTCTAACAATGTAATGTTTTGTCTTGGATGAAAATACACATGATAAAGCTGATACAATCTACCATTATAGTGTAGTGTACTGTTGTTGTTCTACCATTATACTATAGTTTACTGTTGTTGTTCTACCATTATACTATAGTTTACTGTTGTTGTTCTACCATTATACTATAGTGTACTGTTGTTGTTCTACCATTATACTATAGTTTACTGTTGTTGTTCTACCATTATACTATAGTTTACTGTTGATGTTCTACCATTATACTATAGTTTACTGTTGTTGTTCTACCATTATACTATAGATTACTGTTGATGTTCTACCATTATACTATAGTTTACTGTTGTTGTTCTACCATTATACTATAGTTTACTGTTGTTGTTCTACCATTATACTATAGTTTACTGTTGTTGTTCTACCATTATACTATAGTTTACTGATGTTGTTCTACCATTATACCATAGTTTACTGTTGTTGTTCTACCATTATACTATAGTTTACTGTTGTTGTTCTACCATTATACTATAGTTTACTGTTGTTGTTCTACCATTATACTATAGTTTACTGTTGTTGTTCTACCATTATACTATAGTTTACTGTTGTTGTTGTTCTACCATTATACTATAGTTTACTGTTGTTGTTCTACCATTATACTATAGTTTACTGTTGTTGTTCTACCATTATACTATAGTTTATACTATAGTTTACTATTGCTGCTCTACCAAATCAAATCAATTTGTATTGGTCACATACACATGTTTAGCAGATGTTATTGCGGATGTAGCAAAATGCTTGTACTTCTAGCTCCGTCAGTGCAGTAATATCTAACAATAATGTCAACAGTTTCACAACATGTAACACACATACATCTAAGTAAGAAAGGATTGAGAATATATACATATGTCAGGGAAGCATTGCACTAAGATCCAGTGGAATAGTAAACTTTAAAGTCTACAATATAAACATAAGAGATTGGTGATGCAGTATGTCAACACGATTAGGTGACTAATATACTGAGAATAGTATAGCGTACAGTTAGACATATGAGATGAGTAGTGCAAGATACAGAAACATTATTAAAGTGACTAGTGTTTCATTCCTTAAGTGGCCGGTGCTTTCTAATCTCAAATCAAATCAAACGTTATTCATCACATACACATGTTAAGCAGATGTTAATGCGGGTGCTTCTAGTTCCGACAGTGCAGTAATATCTAACAGTAGGAATGAATTAGGCCTATATACATAAGGACTAGCTGCATGGACTAAGATACAGTAGAATAATATTGAATACAGTATATACATATGAGATGAGGAACGCAAGATATGTAAACATTGTTTAAATGACTATGATACTGAAGGATAGTATAGAATACAGTATATACAGATGAGATGAGTGATGCCAGATATGTAAACATTATAAACCTTATTAAAGTGACTAGTGTTCCATACCTTAAAGTGACCAGTGATTTCTAGTCTGTGCCTTTAGGCAGCAGCCTCTAATGTGCTAGTGATGGCTGTTTAGCTGCCTGATGACCTTGAGGTAGAAGCTGTTTTTCAGTCTCTCGGTCCCAGCTTTGATGCACCTGGACTGACCTCGCCTTCTGGATGACAGCGGGGTGAACAGGCAGTGGCTTGGGTGCTTGATGTCATTGATGATCTTTTTGGCCTTCCTGTGATATCGGGGGCTGTAGGTGTCCTGGAGGGCGGGTAGTTTTCCCCCTCTAATGCGTTGGGCAGACCGCACCACCCTCTGGAGAGCCTTGTGGTTGCGGGCGGTGCAGTTGTCGTACCAGGCGGTGATACAGCCCGACAGGATGCTTTCAATTTTGCATCTGTAAAAGTTTGTGAGTGTTTAAGGTGTTAAGCCAAATTTCTTCAGCATCCTGAGGTTGAAGAGTCTCTGTTGCGCCTTCTTCACCACACTGTCTGTGTGGGTGGACCATTTCAGTTTATCAGTGATGTGTACGCCAAGGAACGTGAAGCTTCCACCTTCTCCACTGCGGTCCCGTCGATGTGGATAGGGGGGTTTACTGTTCTACCATTATACTATAGTTTATACTATAGTTTACTGTTGTTGTTCTACCATTATACTATAGTTTACAGTTGTTGTTCTACCATTATACTATAGTTTACTGTTGTTGTTCTACCATTATACTATAGTTTACTGTTGTTGTTCTACCATTATACTATAGTTTACTGTTGTTGTTCTACCATTATACTATAGTTTACTGTTGTTGTTCTACCATTATAGTGTAGTTTATACTATAGTTTACTGTTGTTGTTCTACCATTATACTATAGTTTACTGTTGTTGTTCTACCATTATACTATAGTTTACTGTTGTTGTTCTACCATTATACTATAGTTTACTGTTGTTGTTCTACCATTATACTATAGATTACTGTTGTTGTTCTACCATTATATACTATAGTTTATACTATAGTTTACTGTTGTTGTTCTACCATTATACTATAGTTTACTGTTGTTGTTCTACAATTATACTATAGTTTACTGTTGTTGTTCTACCATTATACTATAGTTTACTGTTGTTGTTCTACCATTATACTATAGTTTACAGTTGTTGTTCTACCATTATACTATAGTTTATACTATAGTTTACTGTTGTTGTTCTACCATTATACTATAGTTTACTGTTGTTGTTCTACCATTATACTATAGTTTACTGTTGTTGTTCTACCATTATACTATAGTTTATACTATAGTTTACTATTGCTGCTCTACCAAATCAAATCAATTTGTATTGGTCACATACACATGTTTAGCAGATGTTATTGCGGATGTAGCAAAATGCTTGTACTTCTAGCTCCGTCAGTGCAGTAATATCTAACAATAATGTCAACAGTTTCACAACATGTAACACACATACATCTAAGTAAGAAAGGATTGAGAATATATACATATGTCAGGGAAGCATTGCACTAAGATCCAGTGGAATAGTAAACTTTAAAGTCTACAATATAAACATAAGAGATTGGTGATGCAGTATGTCAACACGATTAGGTGACTAATATACTGAGAATAGTATAGCGTACAGTTAGACATATGAGATGAGTAGTGCAAGATACAGAAACATTATTAAAGTGACTAGTGTTTCATTCCTTAAGTGGCCGGTGCTTTCTAATCTCAAATCAAATCAAACGTTATTCATCACATACACATGTTAAGCAGATGTTAATGCGGGTGCTTCTAGTTCCGACAGTGCAGTAATATCTAACAGTAGGAATGAATTAGGCCTATATACATAAGGACTAGCTGCATGGACTAAGATACAGTAGAATAATATTGAATACAGTATATACATATGAGATGAGGAACGCAAGATATGTAAACATTGTTTAAATGACTATGATACTGAAGGATAGTATAGAATACAGTATATACAGATGAGATGAGTGATGCCAGATATGTAAACATTATAAACCTTATTAAAGTGACTAGTGTTCCATACCTTAAAGTGACCAGTGATTTCTAGTCTGTGCCTTTAGGCAGCAGCCTCTAATGTGCTAGTGATGGCTGTTTAGCTGCCTGATGACCTTGAGGTAGAAGCTGTTTTTCAGTCTCTCGGTCCCAGCTTTGATGCACCTGGACTGAC
Organism: Thymallus thymallus; assembly: GCA_023634145.1. Taxonomy (NCBI): domain Eukaryota; kingdom Metazoa; phylum Chordata; class Actinopteri; order Salmoniformes; family Salmonidae; genus Thymallus; species Thymallus thymallus. The sequence goes on from CM042411.1 coordinate 28,863,526, forward strand.
CTCGCCTTCTGGATGACAGCGGGGTGAACAGGCAGTGGCTTGGGTGCTTGATGTCATTGATGATCTTTTTGGCCTTCCTGTGATATCGGGGGCTGTAGGTGTCCTGGAGGGCGGGTAGTTTTCCCCCTCTAATGCGTTGGGCAGACCGCACCACCCTCTGGAGAGCCTTGTGGTTGCGGGCGGTGCAGTTGTCGTACCAGGCGGTGATACAGCCCGACAGGATGCTTTCAATTTTGCATCTGTAAAAGTTTGTGAGTGTTTAAGGTGTTAAGCCAAATTTCTTCAGCATCCTGAGGTTGAAGAGTCTCTGTTGCGCCTTCTTCACCACACTGTCTGTGTGGGTGGACCATTTCAGTTTATCAGTGATGTGTACGCCAAGGAACGTGAAGCTTCCACCTTCTCCACTGCGGTCCCGTCGATGTGGATAGGGGGGTTTACTGTTCTACCATTATACTATAGTTTATACTATAGTTTACTGTTGTTGTTCTACCATTATACTATAGTTTACAGTTGTTGTTCTACCATTATACTATAGTTTACTGTTGTTGTTCTACCATTATACTATAGTTTACTGTTGTTGTTCTACCATTATACTATAGTTTACTGTTGTTGTTCTACCATTATACTATAGTTTACTGTTGTTGTTCTACCATTATAGTGTAGTTTATACTATAGTTTACTGTTGTTGTTCTACCATTATACTATAGTTTACTGTTGTTGTTCTACCATTATACTATAGTTTACTGTTGTTGTTCTACCATTATACTATAGTTTACTGTTGTTGTTCTACCATTATACTATAGATTACTGTTGTTGTTCTACCATTATATACTATAGTTTATACTATAGTTTACTGTTGTTGTTCTACCATTATACTATAGTTTACTGTTGTTGTTCTACAATTATACTATAGTTTACTGTTGTTGTTCTACCATTATACTATAGTTTACTGTTGTTGTTCTACCATTATACTATAGTTTACAGTTGTTGTTCTACCATTATACTATAGTTTATACTATAGTTTACTGTTGTTGTTCTACCATTATACTATAGTTTACTGTTGTTGTTCTACCATTATACTATAGTTTATACTATAGTTTACAGTTGTTGTTCTACCATTATACTATAGTTTACTGTTGTTGTTCTACCATTATACTATAGTTTACTGTTGTTGTTCTACCATTATACTATAGTTTACTGTTGATGTTCTACCATTATACTATAGTTTACTGTTGTTGTTCTACCATTATACTATAGTTTACTGTTGTTGTTCTACCATTATACTATAGTTTACTGTTGTTGTTCTACCATTATACTATAGTTTACTGTTGTTGTTCTACCATTATACCATAGTTTACTGTTGTTGTTCTACCATTATACTATAGTTTACTGTTGTTATACCATTATACTATAGTTTACTGTTGTTGTTCTACCATTATACCATAGTTTACTGTTGTTGTTCTACCATTATAGGTGTGTCTAAACTTTTGACTTGTACTGTACGTTTCAAATTTGGTCAAAAAGTGGTTTTCATTGCACGTTAAAGTGTACTGTTAGCTAGCTAGCTAATGTTAGCTGGCTGGTTCACTAGCGAACATTACGTGTATGATCTGTGTAGTATTATACAACGGGTGGGTCTTATCCTGAATGCTGATTGGTTAAAACCACATTACTGCTGTTGTCTTTTCCACAAGTTACCACAGGCTAAATCTATGACATTAAAATGGCTATTTACTCTGTTCCATCTGACTGTGCAATCCACTGTCTCATCAGCCCAGCCAGGCAATTTATAAACTTAATCTCCACTATAAAAAGCGTCTAGACATTATCTCTGATATCCTTTAGACTAAGATAAAAAAATTTAACAGCGGAGATTTGTATAAACCGTTTTCTGTTTTCTGTCCAACATTTGCAACATTGTTTCAATATTGAAATTTGATCTCCTGCTGTCCCGTAGTAATGAACGTGTCGGGAGTCGGGACGAGAGAGGCAGGCAGCGTTTCTCAGCCCGTCGAAATCATGAGTCAGCTGGAAAATGCAGCTAGTTTGCAGTCTTTCCAGCTTCAGTTTGAAGATATTGTGTTAGCTGGGTTTTCTAGTTACATTTATTTACATCCATATCAATGAAGCTCTGTGTTATATCCACAGGGATTGTACAGTACGGATATCCAAAGTATAGGACTGAAAGTACTCCTCTGCATCATTACCCTTTGCATGCAGAGGGTGGGTGACGTTATCCATGGTGGCCTGCAGTTTGGCCAGGATCCGTCTCTCCGACACCTCCTCTAGAGTGTCAAGGCTCATCCCCAGGACAGAGCTAGCCTTCCTGATTAGCTTATTTACCCGAGAAGCATCAACAGCCTTTATGTTGGCGCCCCAGCACACCGCTGCAAAAAAGATGTCACTGGCCACAGACTACCAGAGCCACTGCCTGTTCACCCCGCTATCACCCAGAAGGCGAGGTGCATCAAGGCGAGGTGCATCAGTACAGGTGCATCAAAGCTTTTTTTTTTTTTTTTTTTTTTCACCTTTATTTAAACAGGTAGGTCAGTTGAGAACAAGTTCTCATTTGCAACTGCGACCTGGCCAAGACAAAGCAAAGCAGTGTGACAAATAACAACACAGAGTTACACATTAAACAAACAGTCAAAAACACAATAGAAAAATCTATATACAGAGTGCAAAATGTAGTGCAAAAATGCAGTAAGGTTAGGAGGTAGGACAATAAATAGACTATAGTGGTGACATAAATTACAGAATTATCATCATTAACACAGGAATGAAAAATGTGCAAATTATGATGATTATGAAAGCTGGGACCGAGAGACTGAAAAACAGCTTCTATCTCAAGGCCATTAGCTAGTTAAACAGCCATCACTAGCACATTAGAGGTTGCTGCCTATAGGCATAGTCAAGAAATCACTGGACACTTTAATAATGTTTACATATCTGGCATTACTCATCTCATATGCATATACTGTATTATATACTATTCTATGGTATCTTAGTCACTTAATAATGTTTACATGTCTTGCATTACTCATCTCATATGTATATACTGTATTCAATGCTATTCTACTATATCTTAGTCCATGCCGCTCGTCAATATACTGTACGTATATAGTCTTAATTAATTCCTTACTTACATTTGTGTATACTGAGTATATGTTGTGTAATTGTTAAATATTACTTGTTAGATATTACTGCACTGTCGGAGCTAGAAGCACAAGCATTTCGCTACACCCGCAAAACATCTGCTAAACGTGTATGTGACCAATACAATTTGATTTGATTTGAGAAGACCATCTCCCATCAACGACATCATTATCTAGATTCTAGAAGACCATCTCCCATCAACAACATCATTATCTAGATTCTAGAAGACCATATCCCATCAATGACGTCATTATCTAGATTCTAGAAGACCATCTCCCAACAATGACGTCATTATCTAGATTCTAGAAGACCATCTCCCAACAATGACGTCATTATCTAGATTCTAGAAGACCATCTCCCATCAATGACATCATTATCTAGATTCTAGAAGACCATCTCCCAACAATGACGTCATTATCTAGATTCTAGAAGACCATCTCCCATCAATGACATCATTATCTAGATTCTAGAAGACCATCTCCCATCAATGCCGTCATTATCTAGATTCTAGAAGACCATCTCCCAACAATGACATCATTATCTAGATTCTAGAAGACCATCAACTGCCAGCTGCCTGAATTTGTTTTTGTTTGTTTTCTTAAAAAGCTACTTTGAGATTCTGTATGAAAAGCGTTATGTAAATAAATACATATTATTTTATTATTATTATTATTAAATACCAACATTCGAAGGAGATATCTTCTGCTTCGACAGTTCCATCTGTCCCACTGACTTAGCTTTAAAAACAGTTTGTCTACAAGTTAATAATTGATATGTTGGATTCACGTCTCAATCTCAACCAAATCTAAATTAAAGAGTAGGATTAAATCGAAGCAGCAAAAAGTTAGCAGACAGACATGCACTTACTTCTGGAACAGACCAGTCAGTATCTCATCAGTGGTTTTCCACATCATGACCTCAGCCAACGAGAAACACTCAAAACATACGTAATAGTGTTTCCAAACAGTGTATGATTACCGTGTCTCCCTGAGTGGAATAAACCTGACTGCATTCTCTCTCTAGTCTTTCTCCGGTGCTTTCCTTCTCTGATGGACGGACGGGTGGACAGAGGTCTTCGGTTTTCAGAAGTGGGTGAATAGATAGAAAGCAGATGCTGAAACAGAAGAAAAAACAAGTGTTTACAGGTTAGGATGTAACTGAGGCTGACAGATTGTGTTGGTGTGCTGGGCCAGGCAGGGCAGCTGTATCCTCTTGGATCGAGATTGTAGTTGTAGGCTGCATTCCAAAGGGCACCCTAAACCCTACATAGTGCACGCGTTTTGATCAGGGCCAATAGGGTTCTCTTCAAAAGTAGTGCACTATGTAGGGAATGAGATGCCACTTGGGACACACATGTAGTTCAGTTACATTACATCTGTCTCCACCTGTAACCAATAAGCGATGGGTTTTGATGAGGGCACCAATATCACAAACAAGACTTGACCAAAGCCAGCAGAGCCGGCCCAGCTCTGCTCTGCTCTGCTCAGCACACACACATGCACCCTTAGCCACTCATACTGACACTGATTGGAGGGGAAAGTTGGGTAAAGCCGGTATAACAGTGACTCCACCGTGATTGTATTTTCTTCTCTAGAGAGTTATTGTTGTTTTGATAGAATTGTGTCATTTATTTTTTGGGTTGTGTGAGATGTTTGTTTGTGTATGTTTGTGTGTGTTTGTGTGTGTTTGTGCATCTTACATCTTTCAATTTGGGTGTTCTTCACTGGCTCAGATAAACCCATATTGATTTCAAACAGAGAGATACATGTTGTTTTCAGATAAACCCATATTGACACACTTCTAAGCCCCTGGTGTAAAGTTAAAGCTTGGCAGACACACCTCTAAGCCCCTGGTGTAGTAAAGTTTAGAAAGCCATTGCAGGCAAAGGTTCACTGGAAGCATTTTGGTTTGAGAAGTTATCAACACCTGTGAAGCTATTGTCTCTGAATGATAACTGTCTTTTGTTTTGGTTTTTCCTCTTTGACATTTATATTTTATTAATTTAGCAGACTATCGTTTCCATAGCGACGTACAGTAGTGAGTGCATGTATTTTCGCACTGGTCCCCTGTGGGAATCGAATGCAAAACACAGGCATGCACGTGTCCAGAGTGGACTTTGAGGGCCATACATAGTGCATTATGGGCCCTGTTCAAAGTGTCAAGCATGGCTGATTCACAACACATGTAGAGAGGGATGGGATGGGCTCCTCCTCTTGGGTCTGTTCCAGCTCTAGAATTTCCCAACACTGTTAAGAGAGGGTTTCTCCTAAAGCTGTCAAAGTAAAGGGATTTATCTTGTCAGCATCCTAATGCTTTTTGGTTTGTGTGTGTGTGTGTGTCAAAGTAAATTGCAATTTGTCAACATATTGTGAAGTGGAATCGACACATTGGATTTGAAATAAATTATCAGCATGAACTGTTGTTCTGAGGGTGAAATTTCAACCACAGGATTATGTTGTCATGGTAACCAAACTTCAACAACAAACCTTGTATAACAGTTTACATTTGTACCTTTTAAACAACGTCAGATCTTCAACGTTATATCCACTATCCGAAAAAAAACTCTAGGCTGGGCAGCACCTCCTAGTGGAGCACTGCTGTATCTACAGCTATCCCTGCTTAGCTGCAGTATGATACTCGTCACTTAATATTACCAATGTACTTTCATGAGAATGATTCTAGAGAGATCTCCACTTTTAAACTTAACAGATTCCCTGTTGCTATCGAAGTCATTAAAAAGGGTAGGTTTAACAGAGCAAATGAAATATGACCATAATGTATCACTCATATATCATCAATGATGCTATTTAGGCCTATACAGCATTTGCAAAGTCATTGGAGTGGCAGGTAGCCACGTAACTAGAGCGTTGGGCCAGTAATTTAAAGGTTGCTGGATTGAATCCCCGAGCCGACAAGGAGAAAACCTATTGATGTGTCCTTGAGCAAGGCACTTAAGCCTAATTTGCTCCAGGGGCTGACCCTGTAGGTAGGCTGTCATTGTAAATAAGAATTTGTTCTTAACTGACTTGCCTAGTTAAATAAATAAAATCAACAGCTGTTGTTTCAATTCAACAAAACATTTACATTACAATAGACATCAAGCTCTGGTTCATTTCAAATGGAATGTTAGTTATATGGAAATAATTAGTTATATTGAATTGTGTTTTGTAGTCAAACACAACAAAATACCAACATTCAAAGGAGATGCATCTTCTGATTGGATAGTTCCATCTGTGGCACCGACTTAGTCTGGCTTTAATTCCAGTTTGTCTACAAATTAATAATTGATACGTTGGATTCACATCTCCATCTCAACCAAACATCATAGTTGAAGAATTGGACTAAATTCAATCAAACTTTATTTAAAGTGGATTTAACGTTTGATTTGATTTAGTCCAATTCTTTAAATTAGTTTTTCGTTTGAGTTGGAGTTGGAGTTGGAGTTGGAGTTGGAGTTGTGAATCCAGCATTTCAATGACTCATTTGTAGTCCAACTGGAATTAAAGCCAGACTAAGTCAGGGGCACAGATGGAACTATCCAAGCAGAATATACACTGAGTGTACGAAAACATTATGAACGCAGATTGACCAGGTGAATCCAGGCGAAAGCTGTGATCCCGTATTGATGTCACTTGTTAAATCCACTTCAATCAGTGTAGATGAAGGGGAGGAGATTAAAGAAGGATGTTTAAGCCTTGAGACAATTGAGACATAGTTTGTGGTATGTGTGCCATTCAGGGCGAATGGGCAAGACAAAATATTTAAGTGAATTTGAACACGGTATGGTAGTAGGTGCCATGCGTACCAGTTTGTGTGAAGAACTGCAACGCTGCTGGTCCACACTCAACAGTTTCTTGTGTGTATCAAGAATGGTCAACCACCCAAAGGACATCAAGCCAACTTGACACAACTGCAGTGGCGTGCATTTTATAAATGTCCTTAAATTTGCAAGAGGCTGAATGTATCTCACTGGAGAAAGTATTCAAGTGAACGAAACAGCACCCCTCTCAGTATGTGTAGCGTATCTGTCTGATGCTGTCTGGTCAGAAACAATATGACATTGTTGCCGTATGTAACATTAAATGCAAGGGATGCCAGCGAGAATTTTGCCTTCCTTGATAAAAATGTTTATAAAATATATAAAATAATTAGTTTTGAGCTAAACTGAGTGAGCTCAGCTGTGAAAGGTCCTGGAGCACCTCAAAAAAGGTAAAGGGAAGCCAGTTTTTATTTGGCTTCAGACTAAACACATCACAAGCCAAACGTCATTATGGACAGAAAAAACGTGAATTGTGTTGTCCTCCGGTGGCTAGCTAGCTAGATAAAATTAGCCAGAGATGGAGATAGGGATTTGGACTTGTGGTATTACTTAATTAAATGATTATAACGTAGATTCTGATCCAACCATAAATTCATACATTGTGCCCCTGGCCTGAGAGGATGGAAGTTCAACATGTAGCTAGATGTAGTATGCTAATGTTAGCTAGCTGGCCTGGTGTATCATTGTCCATGAAAGGAAGTTAGGCTAGCAAGCATGTATCTTAGCCAGGTGTTCTAGGACAACAAATACTTAAAGAATGTACTGTCTGACAGAGTCATAGACCATTTAGACAACATGAAAGTGTCTTCTTATTGTCTCGGCCTTAGGACTATATATCACTCTGTCAAGAAATATGAACTAACCTGTTATAGAACGAAATGGTTGTAATATGGCTTTTTTTTCCTGCATTGGTGTCCTGAAGAGGAGACCGGGCAGCATCACCGTCGAAGGGCGAAAAGGCGGCAATCAAAGAGGCAAGGCCATCAACCAGACCCGATTCAACCCCAGTACCTGGTAGGGGAGGGGTTATGAGGTTGGTCAGGAAATCTGGAGGAAGAACCTCTGCCTCTCTCATCATGGGGGCTCAAAGTCGAGGAGAAGTTCCGGGATGGCCAGCACTGGGGAGGAGTCGAAGAGCCCCTGTATCCTCCATCTGATGGAGGTTCCGAGCAGCGTCTGCATCAGGAGGAGGAGGATAGCCCACCACTTCGTCCTCCAACGGTTGATAATAGAGAGACACCCAAGTTTTTTTTTCGATCGGCCATTGGAGGTACAAGCGAGGTGGTGGAGAGCCTGGATGGCTCTTCCTCCTAAGATGCAGCTGGACACGTTCCTTCAGAGGATGGAGGAGGAGGACTTCGATCGCCAGTTGGCACTGGTAAAGGAGCGGCTGTCTCCTTGGTTCCAAGACCGGGAGAGGGCTTCTGAACCTGTGATGTTGGTACCAGCCCAAAATCCTGCGCCGGTTCCAAGTCCGGTAAGGCCAGTGCCGGCTCCACGCACCAGACCATCGGTGCGCTCCCATACTCCAGTGATGGTCCAGAGCCCGGAGCCTCCAGCGACGGTCCGCAGCCAGGAGCCTCCAGCGACGGCCGAGAGCCTCTAACTACGGCCCAGAGCCTCTCATGACGGTCCAGAGCCTGGAGCCTCCCGTGACGGTCCAGAGCCCGGAGCCTCACGTGACTGTCCAGAGCCCAGAGCCTCCTGTGACGGTCCAGAGTCCGGAGCCAGCAGCCAGCACAGCTATGTGGCTGGAACCCTCCTCTGCGTCGGTGCCCTATGCCCCGCTCCATGGTCGGAGCCGTTCGCCACACCAGGTCCCATTCCAGGACCGGTCGTCAGACCATTTCCAGGGAGGGAGCTGTCAACTTTGCCGGGGCTAGAACCACCACCGAGGCTGAGGTTCCCTCCCTGACCCCCCCCTTGTTATTTATTTTCTGTATATATATATTATTTTATATAAATATATATATATATTATTTTTTTTTGCCTTTGAGGGGGGGATACTGTCAGGCTCTGGCCATAGGGAGGCCTTTGGCTCCTCTATTTAGCCATGGTCAGAGCCTGACAGATCTAGTATACCTAGATCTATGTTATGTTTTGTGTTGGATGCCCAATTAGAGGCAGCTGCTATGTGTTGTCTCTAATTGTGGATTCTATTTAAGCAGTGAGGACCCACACCTTTGTGTGGGTCATTATCTTGAATGTCACTGGATGTACCTGGAGTGTCTAGTTCACTTAGTAAGTACACGTTCTTGTTTTGTTGTATTGATATTAGTTTAAGTAAATAAACTTATGTTCCAGTACAACTCCGCTGCGCCTTGTTCTCTCTACACCCCATATCGTGACAATTGGCTTCCCAGTGATTTTACCCACGCACCGCTACTGCACAAGTGTGGGAAGCATTGGAGCCAACATGTGCCAGCATCCCTGTGGAAGGCTTTCGACACCTCTGGAATCCATGCCCTGGTGAACTGAGGCTGTTCTGAGGGCAAAAGAGGGAGCAACTCAATATTAGGGAGGTGTTCCTAATGTTTTGTACACTCAGTACATCTCCTTCAAATGTTGAAATACAATAAATAGCCTATGAATTTGTCGACAAGTTAACAAATTATATGTTGGATTCAAGTCCCAAACTCAACCAGGGTTTAGGGGTGTAGAGGGTTCAGAGGTAAGGGGAGTATAAGCTGATGCCCAGAGGAACTGATTAAACAAATCCGCCAACACCAAGGTTGTGAACTCTAAACACACGAGCAATGCTAGAGCCTTCAAGTGCCTTCTGTCATCAAGCACGCCTTTCAATGGCTCAACAAATATAAACACCGCCTCACCAGCCCGATCTCCTACGAACCGCAGTATGTAAACGCAGGAAGCCACTGCGCTAGCTAGCGTTTAAGTCGATCAGCCTGTTTACTCTAGCTGACTCGGCACGCGTCCAGATGGCATGGTGGAGCTGTGCTACGTTCTCGCTAAGGCCGCTAAAGTCAAGCTGTACACTCTTAGAACAAACAGTGCTATCTAGAACATAAAAGGGTTCTTTGGCTGTCCCCATAGGAGAACCATTTCCACAGAGGGTTCTACATGGAACCCACAATGGTTCTACTTGGAACCAAAAAGGGTTCTTTAAAGGGTTCTCCTATGGGGACAGCCGAAGAACCCTTTTTTTCTAAGAGTGTAGGTTGTTTTTTCACATCTCATCTATAGTCTCAACACATTTTGTTTCCTCTTAATGTGGGAGTAAAGCCATAGCATAAAGACTAGAACAATGTCTCATAGTGATTTGGGCTTGGTTTGGCTATGACTGTTGGACTGGCTGGGAAAAACCTCTCAACAGTGTGTGTGTGTGTGTGTGTGTGTGTGTGTGTGTGTGTGTGTGTGTGTGTGTGTGTGTGTGTGTGTGTGTGTGTGTGTGTGTGTGTGTGTGTGTGTATATATATATACACACACACACACACATACAACGGGTGAAATAAGTATTGAACACGTCACCATTTTTCTCAGTAAATATATTTCCAAAGGTGATATTGACATGAAAGTTTCACCAGATGTTGGTAACAACCAAAGTAATCCATACATACAAAGAAACCAAAACAAATAAGTTCAGAAATTAACTTGTGTGTAATAATGTGAAATGACACAGGGAAAAAGTATTGAACACATGAAGAAAGGGAGGTTCAAAAAGGCATGGAAAGCCAAGACAACAGCTGAAAACTATCAGTAATTAAAAAGCAATCCAGCCCCCTGTCAGTGCAAATTAATATCAGCTGGTTCAGTCCCAACTGATGGCCTACAAAAAGGTCTCATTGCCAAGGTGTCACACAAGACACATCTCATGATGGGTAAAAGCAAAGAGCTGTCTCAAGACATTCGCAACCTAATTGTTGCAAAACATAATGATGGCATTGGTTATAGGCGCATTTCTAAGCTTCTGAATGTTCCAGTGAGCACTGTTGGGGCCATAATACGGAAGTGGAAAGACAATCATTTCACCATAAATTTACCTCGACCAGGTGCTCCTCGCAAGATTTCTGACAGAGGAGTGAAAAGAATAATCAGAAGAGTTGTCCAAGAGCCAAGGACCACTTGTGGAGAGCTTCAAAAAGACCTGCAATTAGCAGGTACTGTTGTCTCAAAGAAAACATTAAGTAATGCACTCCACCGCCATGGCCTGTATGCACGCTCACCACGCAAGTCTCCATTGCTGAAAAAAAAAGCATGTTGAAGCTCGCTTAAAGTTTGCTGCACAACATTTGGAAAAGCCAGTGAAATACTGGGAGAATATAGTGTGGTCAGATGAGAGCAAAATTGAACTGTTTGGATGTCATAATACACACCATGTTTGGAGGAGAAATGGCACTGCACATCACCCTAAAAACACCATACCAACAGTGAAGTTTGGAGGTGGGAACATCATGGTGTGGGGCTGCTTTTCAGCAAATGGTACTGGCAAACTTCACATAATTGAGGGAAGGATGAATGGGCAAATTTACGAGGAGCACCTGGTCGAGGCAAATATATGGTGAAATGATTGTCTTTCCACTTCCGTATTATGGCCCCAACAGTGCTCACTGGAACATTCAGAAGCTTAGAAATGCGCCTATAATCAATGCCATCAATATGTTTTGCAACAATTAGGTTGCGAATGTCTTGAGACACCTCTTACCCATCATGAGATGTGTCTTGTGTGACACCTTGGCAATGAGACCTTTTTGTAGGCCATCAGTTGGGACTGAACCAGCTGATATTAATTTGCACTGACAGGGGGCTGGATTGCTTTTTAATTACTGATAGTTTTCAGCTGTTGTCTTGGCTTTCCATGCCTTTTTGAACCTCCCTTTCTTCATGTGTTCAATACTTTTTCCCTGTGTCATTTCACTTTATTACACATAAGTTAATTTCTGAACTTATTTGTTTTGGTTTCTTTGTATGTATGGATTACTTGGGTTGTTACCAACATCTGGTGAAAATGTCATGTCAATATCACCTTTGGAAATATATTTACTGAGAAAAATGGTGACGTGTTCAATACTTATTTCACCCGCTGTATATATAAAGTTGAACTGTTCTGTTTAGATCCACTGGGGACCTGTTATGGTGTAGCACAGCTCATACTGACTGTTGGTGTAGCCTACTGACAGACTCAGTCATAATGGAAATACAAATGGAGACTATGTGCCAACATGATACACATGCAATGAGAAGCTCAAGTTCACATCTGGTACAGTAGCTGACCCTGGACAACGGTTAAGACAGGGAATCATTCAGGAATCATTCAGGAAGTCTTGATGCTGGCCAACGGTTAAGACAGGGACTAAATCAGGAAGTCTTGACCCTGGCCAACGGTTAAGACAGGGACTAAATCAGGAAGTCTTGACCCTGGCCAACGGTTAAGACAGGGACTAAATCAGGAAGTCTTGACCCTGGCCAACAGTTAAGACAGGGACTAAATCAGGACGTCTTGACCCTGGCCAACAGTTAAGACAGGGTAAAGTAAATACGTCACACCAGGAGTTGACACACAGCAAATACGATACCATACGCCCCAAAAAGCATGTGTTTATGAGCCGACAATTCCGGTTGAGCTTATAAAAATGTATTATCATCTTGCATTATTTTTAGCTGTTTCACACAAACACGTTTCCAGTCCTGCTGGTAGCAGCTGTGTGTCTGCTGTGTCTTGGTAACAATATTTAGCCAGAACATTGACCATGTAATCTGCTGCCCTGCTGTGGAAGTGAACCAGCCAGTGTAGCACAGCAGGCTGCTGTCATGCTGCTGTCCATTTCATGGTCTCATCATGGCTTACAGGCAGACGCTTACCATCTTGTCCTAATGTCAGTGTCTAATTTAGATCTAGATTCTAGATTTGGATATATTAACCAGTTCAGCCAATCAGAGACCCTGAGGGCTTGAAGGTGTGTCATGAGTCTCTCCATGGTCTAACCTGTCACTATGGGCATCTATTCAGGACCATTAGAAACTGACAGGTCTGACAGATGTTTAAGCTGTCATATTTGGGCTTGAGTTATCCACCCCAGTTAAGCCATCCCCGCCAGATGCTGAATGGAACCAAAGAGCCTGGGCTTTAATGTCCGTTCGTACTCCATCTCTTGGTAAATCAGCGATCACCATTTTCACACAGAGAGTTTGTGTGAGTGTGTGTGTGTGTGTTTGAGTGTTCCAGCACGATCATTCAGGGTAGGGAGGTGGCAATAAGACAGATAAGCACGCCATGGCTATTTCCCTGTGAATCAGTGGTACCCGCTCACTATACCCTCATAATTCATTGCGAGATTGGCGAGGTTGGCGCCGCCCTGCTGGTCGCTTGTTAAGCAGCACCCATTGTTTGTGCGTTAATTGTTGTTTTAGAATGTTTTTAGTGAGTTTGTCGTGAGTTTTTTTTGTAACAGTTGAACTATAATAGTTCAGGATTATGGAGTGCTACTGTTTTACGAAGGTTTTAATGGTCCTTTTTATCACTGAGGTACATTTTATTTTTCTCAACGCCGAACGTACACGCAAGTCCTCAATTAAGCCCAGTTCCTGGATTTAGCACACTCATCACTATTGCAACCCAGGGGAAAGTTCGATATTCCAGACGAGTTGAAAAGGCGACGGCGTGGACGCAGGGCGGGATTGAAGCGTAAAGCAAAGCTTAGGACATACAAGCTGGCTATACCGTCTATCATTATGGGCAACGTGAGATCACTGCATAACAAGATGGACGCACTTGAGGGTCTTGTACATGGACAAAGAGACTACCGGGAAGCTAGCCTATAGTGCTTTACTGAAACATGGCTGAATGATAACATCTCCATAGAGAACGTAACTATCGGTGGTTTCCTGACCATCAGAGCGGACAGGGATAGCGTACGGGAGGGGGGCTGGCTTTATTAGTTAACAACAGATGGTGTAATCCGAGCCATATTACTGTTAAGGAACAGTTTTGTAGCCTGGACATTGAGCTGTTAGCCGTTAGCCTGAGACCCTACTATTGGCCGAAGGAATTCACTGTGGCCATTGCTGTTATTGTTTACATCCCGCCCAAAATGTCAAACATTCGGCAGACGGAGGGGACCCAGGACAGAGCTAATGAGCTGAACCAATTTTTTAACAGGTTCAATACTGGCCCTGTCCCCACTCACAACACCTCTGTTGAGACAATCAGCGACCCCCTCCCCCTCCCCACCTCCGCCCCCGCTCCCTCTGGACTGATCTGCAACACCTCCCTTCCCCCCACCTCTGTACTGATCCTCACAACTGACTTCTGTCCCTATACAGGGGATGGATGTGGAAATGGTTGGGTCATACAAGTTCCTGGGAGTCCATATGGACAACAGTCTGGAATGGGCTGGTAAGACTGGGGCTCTGAACAAAAAGGGCCAGAGTCAACTCTACTTTCTGAGGAGGCTCAGGTCCTTCAACGTGTGCAGTAAACTACTGCAAACCTTCTACCAGTCTGTGGTGACCAGTGCCATCTTTTTGCAGTGGTGTGCTGGGGCGCCAAAATAAAGGCTGGTAATGCCCTTATGATCAGGAAGGCTAGCTCTGTTCTGGGGATTAGCCTTGACACTCTAGAGGAGGTGGCGGAGATAAGGATCCTGGCCAAACTGCTGGCCATCATGGACAATGTCACCCACCCTCTGCAAACCATGGTTATGATGCAGAGGAGCACCTTCAGTCACAGACTGATCCCACCACGGTGTGCCAGAGAGCGCTACAGGAGGTCCTTCCTGCCAGCGGCTATTAGACTATTTAATGCTTTACCGGGGTGCCGTGCCGTCGGCAACATAGACCTGGAACTGTTGGGGTGTTAGGACCTAGTTAGGATCTATCTAGGTCATATACTGCTAGGTCATATACAATATATACTGCTAGGCCATATACAACATTATAGTCAGTGTAACAAGCTGCTAGGTCATAAGGTCACATACAACATTATAGTCAGTGTAACAAGCTGCTAGGCCATAAGGTCACATACAACATTGTAGTCAGTGTCCAGTAGCAACCGTTTAGAACAATAGAACCATTCCTTTAATAGCTTGCTCAGCTTATATCTATTATTCCTGGCTGCAGTATTTTTGAAGGCATGGTTTGAGAAATGGAAAAGGAATGTCTCTAGTCCTGGATGAGTACAGGCAGTACAGCCCAGTGTATTTAGAAAGGGGGCCAGGGGCCTGGTGGGAAAAGAGGCCAGTGATGGATGTCGGACAAAAGCACTTCATTTGAATGTAATAGTCTGGTCAACCTACCAACCAACCTACCGACCGACCGACCGACCGACCGACCGACCGACCGACCGACCGACCGACCGACCGACCGACCGACCGACCAGTTTAATTTAATCAGTTTAAAATATCTGTTGACCCTTAGATCTGTTCACCATTCAGGACTGAAAACGTCAAAGCAATTTACTGTGAATGAGCCAATTCACAGATCCTTTGTGTTTTCAGCTAATCAGGGCCTCGGATCGCAATGTATAATTTGCTTTCTTGCCGATTAGCAATGCTAATCTGGATACGCTAGCTGGTACTTTATACACTAATACCTCAACCTAAAACATGTATAGACACACAACACAATTACTGTGGAGCTGTGGACTGTGGAGTCAGTGCTTTCTCTCTTTCTCTCACTTTCTCTCTCTCCTCTCTCTATTTCTCTCTCTCTCTTTCTCTCTCTCCACCACCACGGATGTTGATGTGGAAGTAAGGGAGGTCTTTGGTGAATTAGTTAGAGCATTGTTTTACAAGGTTACAGCCAATTTCTTCAACTCCCAAGGCCACCTAGATTGAGCTATATTCAAAGTGACATTACCAAGGTGTTTCCAGCCAACAGGAACTCCCTGCGTTAAGTTGAGCGTTTCATTATGTTGAATACTGCCTATTCAGACTTAGATTGTGTCCCAAATGGCACCCTATTCCATATAACTAGGGACTAGGGGCCCTATTCCATATAACTAGGGACTAGGGGCCCTATTCCATATAACTAGGGACTAGGGGCCCTATTCAAAAGTAGTACCCTACATTTGTGATGCAGCTTTATGGAACTGTGTGTGTCTCTCTCTCTTTCTCTGTGTGTGTGTCTCTCTCTCTTTCTCTGTGTGTGTCTCTCTCTCTTTCTCTGTGTGTGTGTCTCTCTCTCTTTCTCTGTGTGTCTCTCTCTCTTTCTCTCTGTGTGTGTCTCTCTCTCTTTCTCTGTGTGTGTCTCTCTCTTTCTCTGTGTGTGTCTCTCTCTCTTTCTCTCTGTGTGTGTCTCTCTCTCTTTCTCTGTGTGTGTGTCTCTCTCTCTTTCTCTGTGTGTGTCTCTCTCTCTTTCTCTGTGTGTGTCTCTCTCTCTTTCTCTGTGTGTGTCTCTCTCTTTCTCTGTGTGTGTGTCTCTCTCTCTTTCTCTGTGTGTGTCTCTCTCTCTCTTTCTCTGTGTGTGTGTCTCTCTCTCTTTCTCTGTGTGTGTCTCTCTCTCTTTCTCTGTGTGTGTCTCTCTCTCTTTCTCTGTGTGTGTGTCTCTCTCTCTCTGTGTGTGTCTCTCTCTCTCTCTGTGTGTGTCTCTCTCTCTTTCTCTGTGTGTGTGTCTCTCTCTCTTTCTCTGTGTGTGTCTCTCTCTCTTTCTCTGTGTGTGTCTCTCTCTCTTTCTCTGTGTGTGTGTCTCTCTCTTTCTCTGTGTGTGTCTCTCTCTCTTTCTCTGTGTGTGTGTCTCTCTCTCTTTCTCTGTGTGTGTCTCTCTCTCTTTCTCTGTGTGTGTGTCTCTCTCTTTCTCTGTGTGTGTCTCTCTCTCTTTCTCTGTGTGTGTCTCTCTCTCTTTCTCTGTGTGTGTGTCTCTCTCTTTCTCTGTGTGTGTGTCTCTCTCTCTTTCTCTGTGTGTGTGTCTCTCTCTCTTTCTCTGTGTGTGTCTCTCTCTTTCTCTGTGTGTGTGTCTCTCTCTTTCTCTGTGTGTGTCTCTCTCTTTCTCTGTGTGTGTGTCTCTCTCTTTCTCTGTGTGTGTGTCTCTCTCTTTCTCTGTGTGTGTGTCTCTCTCTCTCTCTTTCTCTGTGTGTGTGTCTCTCTCTCTCTTTCTCTGTGTGTGTGTGTGTGTGTGTGTGTGTATCTCTCTCTCTTTCTCTCTGTGTGTGTGTGTGTGTGTGGCTCTCTCTTTCTCTGTGTGTTTGTGTGTGTGTGTGTGTGTGTGATTTTAGTGTGTGTGTGTATGTGTGTTAAAGAGAGAGATGGAGAGAAAGAGAGAGAGTGTGTGTGTCTCTGTGCGTGTGTGTGTGTGTGTGTGCTTATTTTAGTAAATGTGTGTTCTGGTCTTGCATTTCCGAATCTTTGAAACACAAGGACGATGAAACGTTGTAGTGTGGGGAAATTAGACTGTTAGTCATTTCCGAACCTCTGACTCACGAGGAAGATGAAACGTTGTAGTGTGGGGAAATTAGACTGTTAGTCAGGTCCTGTTCCTGTGGTTTTTGATGTCTCTATATTCCCCATTAGTCCATGTATATAGTCCAGAGGCTACATTAGTCCATGTATATAGTCCAGAGGCTACATTAGTCCATGTATATAGTCCAGAGGCTACATTAACCCATGTATATAGTCCAGAGGCTACATTAGTCCATGTATATAGTCCAGAGGCTACATTAGTCCATGTATATAGTCCAGAGGCTACATTAGTCCATGTATATAGTCCAGAGGCTACATTAGTCCATGTATATAGTCCAGAGGCTACATTAGTCCATGTATATAGTCCAGAGGCTACATTAGTCCATGTATATAGTACAGAGGCTACATTAACCCATGTATATAGTACAGAGGCTACATTAGTCCATGTATATAGTCCAGAGGCTACATTAGTCCATGTATATAGTACAGAGGCTACATTAACCCATGTATATAGTACAGAGGCTACATTAGTCCATGTATATAGTCCAGAGGCTACATTAGTCCATGTATATAGTCCAGAGGCTACATTAGTCCATGTATATAGTACAGAGGCTACATTAACCCATGTATATAGTACAGAGGCTACATTAGTCCATGTATATAGTCCAGAGGCTACATTAGTCCATGTATATAGTACAGAGGCTACATTAGTCCATGTATATAGTCCAGAGGCTACATTAGTCCATGTATATAGTACAGAGGCTACATTAGTCCATGTATATAGTCCAGAGGCTACATTAGTCCATGTATATAGTACAGAGGCTACATTAGTCCATGTATATAGTACAGAGGCTACATTAGTCCATGTATATAGTACAGAGGCTACATTAGTCCATGTATATAGTACAGAGGCTACATTAGTCCATGTATATAGTACAGAGGCTACATTAGTCCATGTATATAGTACAGAGGCTACATTACACAATGAGGATAGATGCAAGCCAAAATGTAGTGTTTCAATGTGTGTTTGTGTGTGTGTGCTGTATGTCAGTGTGTATTTGAGAGAACGAGATAGAGAGAGAGACAGACAGACAGAGAGACAGTGTATCAAGGTATCTACCTGTCTGGGTACTTACCTGGGTGGTTTACCTTTGACAAGTTCCTGGCAGAACTCTCTTTAGTCCTGTGTAGGATTGTGGCGGTCATGACATTTTGTCAGCCGGTGATTGTCAAGCAAATAACTGCCAGTCTCACGGTAATTGACCGTTAATTAACATAAACACCATTTATCATCTCCTGGCTTCCACACATAGCCTACAAGACACCGATGCAGACCTTAGGAACATCTACATTTTTTAAAGTCTAATAAATCCATTTAATATAGCCTACACACATCACAATAAATCCATTACTTATCTTAGACAGGTCTAAAGAAACATGATATGAAGAAAATGTAGTCTATTTCAGAAGAACAGATTAGCATACTCAGAGTTGTCCTTATGTTAGGTCCTGATGTGCATATGCCATATGGATGTTAGCTACACTAGTTCATATATCAGACAAGATTTGCTTATAATCCTGTGGCATTATTAAAAATTATTTTATAGTATGATTTGTACGATTTGAGGGATGTACCCATGCAGCTATTCTGTGTTGAGCGGTTAACAAAGAAACAGGTCTTCCTGTACTCTTAATTTAGAGTTATTAATGTAACTTTAGTTGTGATACAAACGTTGGGCTATATGTTTGATTTTTAATACATTGTAAAGCTGCATGATGCGACTCTAATGATGATTTGAAAAAAGTTGCATGAAAGGCATGAGCTCTGCTTTGTTTCTAGCACAGGCTGCACACACTTCATCAGTCTCTCATTCACAATTTGACCAGCACTTGATAATGCCTCGAATGTCCTGGCGGCATCCCCCTAGTGTAGCCGTATTGCCCCTAAGAAAATGTATGCCTATTGCGGCCGCCGGCCGATGTGCCCTTGGGCTTAATTTAATAATTATAGTTCCCTTCTCCCGGCTGCGTGTTCCAAAGCACCTCTCACTCACATGGCTCTCTCAGATATCTAAATTCTTATTATTGAAAGCCCATCACGTGATCGGGTTCTTCTTCTTGAAAAAGCGACGGCATGGATGCCGGGCAGGTCGGAAGTGTAAGGCAAAGCTGAGTAAGCACAGTAAGCATCATTATGGGCAATGTGAGATCGCTACATAACAAGGTGGATGAGCTTGATGGGCTGGTCCATGGACAAAGAGACTACCGGGAAGCTAGCCTATTTTGCTTTACTGAAACATGGCTAAATGATAACATCCCCATAGAGAATGTAACTATCGGTGGTTTCCTGACCATCAGAGCGGACAGGGATAGCGTACGGGAGGGGGGCTGGCATTATTAGTTAACAACAGATGGTGTAATCCGAGACATATTACTGTTAAGGAACACTTTCGTAGCCTGGACATTGAGCTGTTAGCCGTTAGCCTGAGACCCTACTATTTGCAGAGGGATTCTTTCTTTCTTTCTTTCTTTCTTTCTTTCTTTCTTTCTTTCTTTCTTTCTTTCTTTCTTTCTTTCTTTCTTTCTTTCTTTCTTCTTCTTCTTCTTGTTCTTCTTCTTCCTCCTGCTCCTGTTCCTCCTCCTCCTCCTCCTCTTAATCCTCCTCTTCCTCCTCCTACTCTCTCCTCCTCTCTCTTCATCCTGCTCTTCCTCCACCATCATCATCATTCTCCAATAAAGCCGTCCCATTCTTCTTTTTGTTAATCTTTTCAATGTAGCATTTATTTTTGTATCAAGGAAACTAGGTAATTGGCCCAGCAATGACCCTTCCTAGCCCATCCAGACTATCCTGGTCTCCAAGGTTGTGTCCCAAATGCCACTGTATTCCCTATATAGTGCAATACCTTTGACCAGAGCCCTATGGACCCTGGTCAAATATTGTTCCATGAATAGGGTGGCAATTGAGATGCAAGTCTTTCAGGTCCCTATGGTTCTCTACCAGCTGTCTCCATTTCCTTCAGCTTAATTTGCAGGGGGAAGCAAATTGGAGGGCATTTGACATACACAAACGCACACACACTCCATGATTTGACCATCTGGTTGTATGCCTTTTTCCTGCTCAGTCAAAGGCCCCAATTACATTAAGGACATCATCACTGGGCCAAGAGACACCCGAGAACTAGCCTCCTCTATCCCAATACAACCATTGTGGCAGCGAGTGTGTGGCGCTGAGAGAAAGTGTAGCTCTGAATGCAGTGATTTGTCCTGTGTTGTATCCATGAAAAGACCTTCACAGTGGGAGCTGGCTCTCTCTAGCAGCCTCCCACTGGCAGGACATTACCTGATTCAACAGAGTGATGTGATGTGTGGTGTGGTAGAGATCGTTTAGCCTCCGTTGGCCATCCAGGGCCAGCAGGACTCTACCATATAGATATAGTAACCTCAGGGATGGCTAAGTCCGGGGGCAAACTAGCGTCAGTAGTCTTTGAAATACAGATGTAACCTCATGGTAGAGGTCTGTACTATCAGTGGTCTCTGAAGTAGTAACCTCATGGTACAGTACAGTACAGTACAGCCACCACTCCCAGTACAGTACAGTACAGTACAGCCACCACTCCAAGTACAGTACAGTACAGCCACCACTCCAAGTACAGTACAGTACAGTACAGCCACCACTCCAAGTACAGTACAGTACAGTACAGCCACCACTCTCAGTACAGTACAGTACAGTACAGCCACCACTCCAAGTACAGTACAGTACAGCCACCACTCCAAGTACAGTACAGTAGAGTACAGTACAGCCACCACTCCCAGTACAGTACAGTACAGTACAGCCACCACTCTCAGTACAGTACAGTACAGTACAGTACAGCCACCACTCCAAGTACAGTACAGTACAGTACAGTACAGCCACCACTCCAAGTACAGTACAGTACAGTACAGCCACCACTCCCAGTACAGTACAGTACAGTACAGCCACCACTCCAAGTACAGTACAGTACAGTACAGTACAGCCACCACTCCCAGTACAGTACAGTACAGTACAGCCACCACTCCAAGAGCAGTACAGTACAGCCACCACTCCAAGTACAGTACAGTACAGTACAGCCACCACTCCAAGTATAGTACAGTACAGTACAGCCACCACTCCAAGTACAGTACAGTACAGCCACCACTCCAAGTACAGTACAGTACAGTACAGCCACCACTCCAGGTACAGTACAGTACAGTACAGCCACCACTCCAAGTACAGTACAGTACAGTACAGTACAGCCACCACTCCAAGTACAGTACAGTACAGTACAGTACAGCCACCACTCTCAGTACAGTACAGTACAGTACAGTACAGTACAGTACAGCCACCACTCCAAGTACAGTACAGTACAGTACAGCCACCACTCCAAGTACAGTACAGTACAGTACAGCCACCACTCCAAGTACAGTACAGTACAGTACAGTACAGCCACCACTCTCAGTACAGTACAGTACAGTACAGCCACCACTCCAAGTACAGTACAGTACAGCCACCACTCCAAGTACAGTACAGTACAGTACAGTACAGCCACCACTCCAAGTACAGTACAGTACAGTACAGTACAGCCACCACTCTCAGTACAGTACAGTACAGCCACCACTCCCAGTACAGTACAGTACAGTACAGCCACCACTCTCAGTACAGTACAGTACAGTACAGTACAGTACAGCCACCACTCCAAGTACAGTACAGTACAGTACAGTACAGCCACCACTCCAAGTACAATACAGTACAGTACAGCCACCACTCCCAGTACAGTACAGTACAGTACAGCCACCACTCCAAGTACAGTACAGTACAGTACAGTACAGTACAGTACAGCCACCACTCCCAGTACAGTACAGTACAGTACAGTACAGCCACCACTCCAAGAGCAGTACAGTACAGCCACCACTCCAAGTACAGTACAGTACAGTACAGCCACCACTCCAAGTATAGTACAGTACAGTACAGCCACCACTCCAAGTACAGTACAGTACAGCCACCACTCCAAGTACAGTACAGTACAGCCACCACTCCAAGTACAGTACAGTACAGTACAGCCACCACTCCCAGTACAGTACAGTACAGTACAGTACAGCCACCATTCTCAGTACAGTACAGTACAGTACAGTACAGTACAGTACAGCCACCACTCCAAGTACAGAACAGTACAGTACAGCCACCACTCCAAGTACAGTACAGTACAGTACAGTACAGTACAGCCACCACTCCAAGTACAGTACAGTACAGTACAGTACAGCCACCACTCCAAGTACAGAACAGTACAGTACAGCCACCACTCCCAGTACAGTGCAGTACAGTACAGTACAGCCACCACTCCCAGTACAGTACAGTACAGTACAGCCACAACTCCCAGTACAGTACAGTACAGTACAGTACAGTACAGTACAGCCACCACTCTCAGTACAGTACAGTACAGTACAGTAGAGCCACCACTCCCAGTACAGTACAGTACAGTACAGCCACCACTCCCAGTACAGTACAGTACAGTACAGTACAGCCACCACTCTCAGTACAGTACAGTACAGTACAGCCAACACTCCCAGTACAGTACAGTACAGTACAGTACAGTACAGTACAGCCACCACTCCCAGTACAGTACAGTACAGTACAGCCATCACTCTCAGTACAGTACAGTACAGTACAGTACAGCCACCACTCCCAGTACAGTACAGTACAGTACAGCCACCACTCCAAGTACAGTACAGTACAGTACAGCCACCACTCCCAGTACAGTACAGTACAGTACAGTACAGCCACCACTCCAAGTACAGTACAGTACAGTACAGCCACCACTCCCAGTACAGTACAGTACAGTACAGCCACCACTCTCAGTACAGTACAGTACAATACAGCCACCACTCCCAGTACAGTACAGTACAGTACAGTACAGTACAGTACAGTACAGCCACCACTCTCAGTACAGTACAGTACAGTACAGTACAGTACAGTACAGCCACCACTCCCAGTACAGTACAGTACAGTACAGCCACCACTCCCAGTACAGTACAGTACAGTACAGTACAGCCACCACTCTCAGTACAGTACAGTACAGCCACCACTCCCAGTACAGTACAGTACAGTACAGTACAGTACAGTACAGCCACCACTCTCAGTACAGTACAGTACAGTACAGTACAGTACAGCCACCACTCCCAGTACAGTACAGTACAGTACAGTACAGCCACCACTCCAAGTACAGTACAGTACAGTACAGTACAGCCACCACTCCAAGTACAGTACAGTACAGTACAGTACAGTACAGTACAGCCACCACTCCAAGTACAGTACAGTACAGTACAGTACAGCCACCACTCCAAGTACAGTACAGTACAGTACAGCCACCACTCCAAGTACAGTACAGTACAGTACAGTACAGCCACCACTCCCAGTACAGTACAGTACAGTACAGTACAGCCACCACTCCAAGTACAGTACAGTACAGTACAGTACAGCCACCACTCCAAGTACAGTACAGTACAGTACAGTACAGTACAGCCACCACTCCCAGTACAGTACAGTACAGTACAGCCACCACTCCAAGTACAGTACAGCACAGTACAGTACAGCCACCACTCCAAGTACAGTACAGTACAGTACAGTACAGCCACCACTCCCAGTACAGTACAGTACAGTACAGTACAGTACAGCCACCACTCCAAGTACAGTACAGTACAGTACAGTACAGCCACCACTCCAAGTACAGTACAGTACAGTACAGCCACCACTCCCAGTACAGTACAGTACAGTACAGTACAGTACAGTACAGCCACCACTCCAAGTAAAGTACAGTACAGTACAGCCACCACTCCCAGTACAGTACAGTACAGTACAGTACAGTACAGTACAGCCACCACTCTCAGTACAGTACAGTACAGTACAGCCACCACTCCCAGTACAGTACAGTACAGTACAGCCACCACTCCAAGTACAGTACAGTACAGTACAGCCACCACTCCAAGTACAGAACAGTACAGTACAGTACAGTACAGTACAGTACAGCCACCACTCCCAGTACAGTACAGTACAGTACAGCCACCACTCCAAGTACAGTACAGTACAGTACAGCCACCACTCCCAGTACAGTACAGTACAGTACAGCCACCACTCCCAGTACAGTACAGTACAGTACAGCCACCACTCCAAGTACAGTACAGTACAGCCACCACTCCCAGTACAGCACAGTACAGTACAGCCACCACTCCCAGTACAGTACAGTACAGTACAGCCACCACTCCCAGTACAGTACAGTACAGTACAGTACAGTACAGCCACCCCTCCCAGTACAGTACAGTACAGTACAGCCACCACTCCCAGTACAGTACAGTACAGTACAGTACAGCCACCACTCCAAGTACAGTACAGAACAGTACAGTACAGCCACCACTCCAAGTACAGTACAGTACAGTACAGCCACCACTCCCAGTACAGTACAGTACAGTACAGTACAGTACAGCCACCACTCCCAGTACAGTACAGTACAGTACAGCCACCACTCCCAGTACAGTACAGTACAGTACAGTACAGTACAGCCACCCCTCCCAGTACAGTACAGTACAGGACAGCCACCACTCCCAGTACAGTACAGTACAGTACAGTACAGTACAGTACAGCCACCACTCCAAGTACAGTACAGAACAGTACAGTACAGCCACCACTCCAAGTACAGTACAGTACAGTACAGTACAGCCACCACTCCCAGTACAGTACAGTACAGTACAGTACAGCCACCACTCCAAGTACAGTACAGAACAGTACAGTACAGCCACCACTCCAAGTACAGTACAGTACAATACAGTACAGCCACCACTCCAAGTACAGTACAGTACAGTACAGACACCACTCCAAGTACAGTACAGTACAGTACAGCCACCACTCCAAGTACAGTACAGTACAGTACAGTACAGCCACCACTCCAAGTACAGTACAGTACAGTACAGCCACCACTCCAAGTACAGTACAGTACAGTACAGCCACCACTCCAAGTACAGTACAGTACAGTACAGCCACCACTCCAAGTACAGTACAGTACAGTACAGTACAGTACAGCCACCACTCCAAGTACAGTACAGTACAGTACAGTACAGTACAGCCACCACTCCAAGTACAGTACAGTACAGTACAGCCACCACTCCCAGTACAGTACAGTACAGTACAGCTACCACTCACAGTACAGTACAGTACAGTACAGCCACCACTCTCAGTACAGTACAGTACAGTACAGTACAGCCACCACTCCCAGTACAGTACAGCCACCACTCCAAGTACAGTACAGAACAGTACAGTACATCCACCACTCCAAGTACAGTACAGTACAGCCACCACTCCAAGTACAGTACAGTACAGTACAGTACAGCCACCACTCCAAGTACAGTACAGTACAGTACATCCACCACTCCAAGTACAGTACAGTACAGTACAGTACAGTACAGCCACCACTCCAAGTACAGTACAGTACAGTACAGCCACCACTCCAAGTACAGTACAGTACAGTACAGTACAGCCACCACTCCAAGTACAGTACAGTACAGTACAGCCACCACTCCAAGTACAGGACAGTACAGTACAGCCACCACTCCCAGTACAGTACAGTACAGTACAGTACAGTACAGTACAGCCACCACTCCAAGTACAGTACAATACAGTACAGCCACCACTCCCAGTACAGTACAGTACAGTACAGCCACCACTCCCAGTACAGTACAGTACAGTACAGCCACCACTCCAAGTACAGTACAGTACAGTACAGCCACCACTCCCAGTACAGTACAGTACAGTACAGTACAGTACAGTACAGCCACCACTCCCAGTACAGTACAGTACAGTACAGCCACCACTCCCAGTACAGTACAATACAGTACAGCCACCACTCCAAGTACAGTACAGTACAGTACAGCCACCACTCTAAGTACAGTACAGTACAGTACAGCCACCACTCCAAGTACAGTACAGTACAGTACAGCCACCACTCCCAGTACAGTAAAGTACAGTACAGTACAGCCACCACTCCCAGTACAGTAAAGTACAGTACAGTACAGTACATCCACCACTCCCAGTACAGTACAGTACAGCCACCACTCTCTCTCCCTCTCTCTCTCTGTGTGTGTGTGCTGTATTTTATCAGAGTGACACCAGGTCGTTTCCCAGACCCACTCTCTTCCCTGGAACAGACAGACACACACACACAGTAACGGTGTGTTTATTCAGGTATATCCACCTGTAATGTGGCTATCTCTCTCCCTCTGCTACACTCCTCTCATTCAGGAACAGGGGGACAAAAGAGAGAGAGTACGAGACAATGAAAAAAAGAGACAAAGAAAACATCACATCAGAACCTCACCCATGTTACAATGCTGAATGAACAGAGTTACCATGGGCTTGTTAACTGAGAGTCCAGAACACATGGAAACATCCCACTTAACTCTCTCATTTGTCTAATATGGCTCTTTATAGAAAGATTGTGTGTGTGTGTGTGTGTGTGTGTGTGTGTGTGTGTGTGTGTGTGTGTGTGTGAGAGAGTGATGTTCACAGATAAACACACCATAGGAGTTGTTGGTATGTTGGAGAGACTAGTTTATGAGATGACATCACTACAGTTGTGACATCACAGACATACAGCTGAGACAATAACACAGGTGTCATGATTTCTGCATGGTCCACTATACTGGGAAAGAGAGGAGAGAGTCAGGAGAGAAGGAGAAAAGAGAGAAAAAGAGAGATGAGATGGAGGGATACAGGCCAGGGGCTCAGTGATCAACAAGATCTCATAGCTTCCCTTTCAATTTTGACGTTTTATGGATGAACGTTTATGTTTTACGCATTAATTGACCGTGGTTACAGGGTTGATTCCCCGTGGTTACAGGGTTAATTCCCCGTGGTTACAGGGTTAATTCCCTGTGGTTACAGGGTTGATTCCCTGTGGTTACAGGGTTGATTCCCTGTGGTTACAGGGTTGATTCCACGTGGTTACAGGGTTGATTCCCTGTGGTTACAGGGTTGATTCCACGTGGTTACAGGGTTGATTCCCTGTGGTTACAGGGTTAATTCCCCGTGGTTACAGGGTTGATTCCCTGTGGTTACAGGGTTGATTCCCTGTGGTTACAGGGTTGATTCCACGTGGTTACAGGGTTGATTCCCTGTGGTTACAGGGTTGATTCCACGTGGTTACATGGTTGATTCCACGTGGTTACAGGGTTGATTCCCTGTGGTTACAGGGTTGATTCCACGTGGTTACAGGGTTGATTCCCTGTGGTTACATGGTTGATTCCACGTGGTTACAGGGTTAATTCCACGTGGTTACAGGGTTGATTCCACGTGGTTACAGGGTTGATTCCACGTGGTTACAGGGTTAATCCTACGTGGTTACAGGGTTAATCCTACGTGGTTACAGGGTTAGGGCTATGGTTTGGGGAAGACTACTGCCATAGTGCAGTAGTCCAAGCAGCACACGCAGAGGAAGGCATACATCGATGTTCTCGGGACCTCTTCAAATGTCCGAAACCGCCTTCCGTTTCTAGTGTAGCGTCTACAGTGATGCTCTAATGAATAGGATGTAAAAACAGATGGAGGACGCAGTATGTCAGCATCATCACACACACACACACACACACACACACACACACACACACACACACACACACACACACACACACACAACCAAACACACACATAAACACACACACACACATAAACACACACACACACACACACACGGAGGGAACCTGATAGTGGACTCTGCTCCCATGAGCATCAATACCTCTCCTGCCCCCCCCTCGCTCCCCTCCTATCCCCATAACTGACGCAACTTATGTTTCCAAACGTGTGTGTGTGTGTGTATGGTTACCTAATCCTGTCGTTGGTGCTCTAACAAGAAAACATGTCATGTTCTCTGTGTGTGTGTGTGTGTGTGTGTCTGTGTGTGTGTCTGTGAAAGTGCGTGTTTGTTGCTGTGTGTATATTTGTGTGTGCGTATAAAAGTATAGAGACATTTAAAATATTTTATTACTGGCTATGTACAGTCTCTCTCTCTCTCTCTCTCTCTCTCTCTCTCTCTCTCTCTCTCTCTCTCTCTCTCTCTCTCTCTCTCTCTCCTTTCAATTCAGTTCAATTCAAAGGGTTTTATTGACATGGGAAACATTCAGTATGTTTACATTGACAAAGCAAGTGAAATAAACAATAAACAAAAGTGAAATAAACAATCAGAAATTAACAGTAAACATTACACTTACAGAAGTTTTAAAAGAAAATATAAACAGTGTTGTAACAATGAGGAAATAGTTAAAGTACAAAAGGGAAAATAAATCAACATAAATATGGGTTGTATTTACATGGTGTTTGTTCTTCACTGGTTGCCCTTTTCTTGTGGCAACAGGTCACACATCTTGCTGCTGTGATGGAACACTGTGGTATTTCACCCAGTAGATATGGGAGTTTATCAACATTGGGTTTGTTTTCGAATTCTTTGTGGATCTGTGTAATCTGAGAGAAATATGTGTCTCTAATATGGTCATGCATTTGGCAGGAAGTTAGGAAGTGCAGCTCAGTTTCCACCTCATTTTGGGGGCAGTGTGAACATAGCCTGTCTTCTCTTGAGAGCCAGGTCTGCCTACGGCGGCCTTTCTCAATAGCAGGGCTATTCTCACTGAGTCTGTACATAGTCAAAGCTTTCCTTAAATTTGGTTCAGTCACAGTGGTCAGGTATTCTGACACTGTGTACTCTCTGTTTAGGGCCAAATAACATTCTAGTTTGCTCTGTTTTTTTGTTAATTCTTTCCAATGTGTCAAGTAATTATCTTTTAGTTTTCTCATGATTTGGTTGGGTCTAAATGTGTTGTTGTCCTGGGGCTCTGTGGGCTCTGTTTGTGTTTGTGAACAGAGTCCCAGGACCAGGTTGCTTAGGGGACTCTTCTCCAGGTTCATCTCTCTGTAGGTGATGGCTTTGTTATGGAAGGTTTGGGAATCGCTTCCTTTTAGGTGGTTGTAGAATTTAATGGCTCTTTTCTGGATTTTGATAATTAGCGGGTATCGGCCTCTCTCTCTCTCTCTCTCTCTCTCTCTCTCTCTCTCTCTCTCTCTCTCTCTCTCTCGTGTGATGACCACTGACCCCTATTGGTCAGATGAATAACAGCAAGAGATCATGCATTTATTATATAGTGTTGGAACCAGACCTGGGTCGAATACATACATATGTGAAATACAGTACTCTCAAGTGTTTGAACAGAGCTTGCTTTGAATTGTTATAATTAGATGGCAATGTGCTAGAGAATCTCTCTCTCTCTCTCTCTCTCTCTCTCTCTCTCTCTCTCTCTCTCTCTCTCTCTCTAGCTCTCCCTCTTCTCTCTCTCTCTCTCTCTCTCTCTCTCCTCTCCTCTCCTCTCCTCTCCTCTCCTCTCCTCTCCTCTCATCCTCTACTCCATCATAGCCTAAAGTAGCTCCTTGGTCAAACCAGCACAAGTGATATGTTTCTTAATGAATTATTCATGAGCACTAATTAATTATGAAACAAATTGTAATCCAATACCAGTAGGGTTGGTTTGTGGTTGCCTAGTAACCGTGCCCATATTGAATGCCACCATTGTTGCACGTAACCAGAGCTCCCGTATTACCCAGTGAACATTGGGGCCTGGGGGCATTGTGGGGAGTAAATAAACAGTGTGTGCTGTTTGTTAGTGTGTGAGTGTCTGTTTTTGTGTGTGCACACGTGTGGATGTGTCTTTTGTGTGTGTATAAAAGTGTGTGTATGTGTGTGTTTATTGTGTGTGAGGTGGTACAGTATCATAATAACAGTTGGTGTATGGTTGATCCCACGCGGTAAACAAGATGCTCTAGTTAATAATGCAGTGGTTTGCCTCAGGACAAACTAGTGGCCTAGTACAGACCACTAATAGGACATGTTACAGGGAACACAACTCACAGTCTAAAATCACATCCACTACAGTTACCTGATAGTGCCCGAGATGCCGGTGTTTGGAGGATATATTGGCACGGTGTTGTTAGGCCCGGCTTCGAGGGCATTATCACTTTTAAACAACAGGTTACCAACATATTCAAATAATGATTGACATATTTTCATTAAAAACTTTATTTTGATGAATTTATTCATACCATTTCATCCTTCCACAAGATATAGTCCCAACACACATCTAGGGTTGTTCAGTCTTTTTGTTCTGTATCAATGGACGCAACCCAGTTGTTCAGTCTTTTTGTTCTGTGTCTATGGACGCGACCCAGTTGTTCAGTCTTTTTGTTCTGTATCTATGGACGCAACCCAGTTGTTCATTCTAAATGTTCCATTGCGGATTTCCCCTGGCAAAGAAAATGTGCTCCCTTGTCAGGACACTGTTGTACAACACATCTAACACAATCTTTTCAAATTGAAGCTGGAAAGACTGCAAACTAGCTGAATTTCATTTTGTTTAGCCTTTTTTCAATTGGCATTTCTTTGTATATATCCAGAAAAATGATGCCAGCTGATTCATGAATTCGACAGGCTGAGAAACGCTGCCTGCCTGTCTGTCTTGTCCAAGTTATTACATTGTACGCCTGCACATCAACTCAGTACTGGTACCCTGTGTATATAGCCAAGTTATTACCTCGTACCCTGCACATCGACTCAGTACTAGTACCCTGTATATAGCCAAGTTATTACATTGTACCCCTGCACATCAACTCAGTACTGATACCCTGTGTATATA
The DNA here is from genome assembly GCA_023634145.1 of Thymallus thymallus. Taxonomy (NCBI): domain Eukaryota; kingdom Metazoa; phylum Chordata; class Actinopteri; order Salmoniformes; family Salmonidae; genus Thymallus; species Thymallus thymallus. The sequence continues at coordinate 28,894,585 of CM042411.1, forward strand.
GCCAAGTTATTCCTTCATACCCTGCACATCAACTCAGTACTGATACCCTGTGTATATAGCCAAGTTATTACCTCGTACCCTGCACATGGACTCAGTACTGATACCCTGTGTATATAGCCAAGTTATTACCTCGTACCCTGCACATGGACTCAGCACTGATACCCTGTGTATATAGCCAAGTTATTACCTCGTACCCTGCACATGGACTCAGCACTGATACCCTGTGTATATAGCCAAGTTATTACCTCGTACCCTGCACATGGACTCAGCACTGATACCCTGTGTATATAGCCAAGTTATTACCTCGTACCCTGCACATGGACTCAGCACTGATACCCTGTGTATATAGCCAAGTTATTACCTCGTACCCTGCACATGGACTCAGTACTGATACCCTGTGTATATAGCCAAGTTATTACCTCGTACCCTGCACATGGACTCAGTACTGATACCCTGTGTATATAGCCAAGTTATATATTTTATGTTGAGGGTTACTGCAAACACATAAAACACTTCTACAAAACAACCTCCGGAAAACCACTTCAACTGAATAGGTAGAGGTGTCAGGCTCTGTGTTTGTGATGGTATGTGTGAAGTTGTTTCTCTTCCAGAGTGACATGGGAAAATAACCTCAGAGAGGCCCGCTATCTGGGACACATCCTGGTACCGGTGAGAGGTACTCTGTGTGTGTGTGTGTGTGTGTGTGTGTGTGTCTGTGTTTGTGTGTGTTTGTGTGTTCCCGCAGTGAAACAAACAGAAGCTGATCTTTCCATCCTAAATGAGGCACTAGCACACAGCGTGAGTCTGTGTGGGCTTGGAAGGAGAGAGGGAGGTGAACACGCTGGGGGAGGTGAGAGAAGGAGAGAGGGAGGTGGGGGAGGAAAACACTCTGGGGGAGGTGAGAGAAGGAGAGAGGGAGGTGGGGGAGGTAAACACTCTGGGGGAGGTGAGAGAAGGAGAGAGGGAGGTGGGGGAGGTGAACACTCTGGGGGAGGTGAGAGAAGGAGAGAGGGAGGTGGGGGAGGTGAACACTCTGGGGGAGGTGAGAGAAGGAGAGAGGGAGGTGGGGGAGGTGAACACTCTGGGGGAGGTGAGAGAAGGAGAGAGGGAGGTGGGGGAGGTGAACACTCTGGGGGAGGTCAGAGAAGGAGAGAGGGAGGTGGGGGAGGTGAGAAAGATGAACTACTGTATGATGTTGGGAGAGGCAGCAGACAGAGGAGGGAAGAGCTGGTAAGCAAGGGTAGGAGGTGAAGGTGCAATAAAAGTATGTAAGATAGGAGAAAGGAGCTATAAGAGAGTGTAGAGAGGAGAGGAGAGAGGGGAGAGATGGGAGAAAGGGGAGAGAGGGGAGAGAGAGGAGAGGCTCTGTTGGCCAGGGGAGGAGGAGAGGGAGGCTCTGTTGGCCAGGGGAGGAGGAGAGAGGGAGGCTCTGTTAACCAGGGGAGGAGAAGGAGGAAGGCAGGGGGGTGTAGGTGGAAGGCGGGAGGAAAAGGTGAGCCTATAGTGGGCTGAGAGGGGAAGGCTGTCCTGGCCGGGTGAGAGGGGAAGGCTGTCCTGGCCGGGTGAGAGGGGAAGGCTGTCCTGGCCGGGTGAGAGGGGAAGGCTGTCCTGGCCGGGTGAGAGGGGAAGGCTGTCCTGGCCGGGTGAGAGGGGAAGGCTGTCCTGGCCGGCTGAGAGGGGAAGGCTGTCCTGGCCGGGTGAGAGGGGAAGCCTGTCCTGGCCGGGTGAGAGGGGAAGGCTGTCCTGGCCGGCTGAGAATGGGGAGGGGAGGGGGGAGAAAGGGGAGTAAATGGGAAGCAGTAAGCACCGTGTGACCAGACCTCAGCTTCCTTCCTTGCCAGCCTGAGAACCAGGAAGTGAAAACCAGGAAGTGAGTTGCATTATTGTGACTAACAGGAAATGCAGAGGTCTTCTGAAGGAGGGGGAGAACAGGGGGATGGAGGGGAAGGGAGGGTGTGTGTGTGTGTGTGTGTGTGTGTGTGTGTGTGTGTGTGTGTGTGTGTGTGTGTGTGTGTGTGTGTGTGTGTGTGTGTGTGTGTGTGTGTGAGAGAGAGTCTGTGATTGTGTGTATGTGAGGGGAGGAAGGGAGAGAGAGAGAGGGAGGGGGTTAGCTAGTCTGTATCGGCCGTTTGTCCACTGACAACCCAGCTGAGGTACAGTACAGTACGACAGGGCAGAGCTGTTTCAACTTCATTGCTAGGCACTACTGTCTAATACTCATCACATTGGCACTGCTAACAAGTTATTATGTGGTCATGTTCAGTTTTGCCTTGCAGTAGGTGAGGGAGACATGATGTGACATCACTAGTTTTCCCCCTCCCATGTCTTTGAGGTGTATAAGGAAAAACAGCAGAAGTTCAGGAGTGACATGGGATCCTTGTGTCAGAGTAGAGCTGGACAACAGCTGTCCCCAACACAGGACCTCAGGTCTCTAGGTATATGGGTCTTTCTACCAGTGTATATGGGTCTTTCTACCAGTGTATATGGGTCTTTCTACCAGTGTATATGGGTCTTTCTACCAGTGTATATGGGTCTTTCTACCAGTGTATATGGGTCTTTCTACCAGTATATATGGGTCTTTCTACCAGTATATATGGGTCTTTCTACCAGTGTATATGGGTCTTTCTACCAGTGTATATGGGTCTTTCTACCAGTATATATGGGTCTTTCTACCAGTATATATGGGTCTTTCTACCAGTGTATATGGGTCTTTCTACCAGTGTATATGGGTCTTTCTACCAGTATATATGGGTCTTTCTACCAGTATATATGGGTCTTTCTACCAGTGTATATGGGTCTTTCTAAAAATATTGGGGCCAATGTGTTACATTGGGATCAACATTTAAAAATGTTTTGAAACAGAAATTAAAAATATTTTCATGTAGTTCCACATGAGTACATAGAGGAAAAAATGTGAATACATTCAAACTAAGTCATAACTCCACCTATACAACAACAGAGGCCTAGGACTAAACATCAGGGTTCATACAGACATTGGCAAGTCAAATTCAAGGACTTTCAGGGGCTTTTTCAAGCACTTCATTGTAATTTTCAAGGACCTCAATATTGTATAATGTAGACCCCCCCCAAAAAAAAACAAATAGCAAGTGTAAATTAGTATTACATTCTACAATATGTGAGAACAATGCGAACATTGCCTGACTAAATAGAGTGGATGCATGGTGATGTTTCTGTAGCCTGTGTGGCCGATGCAGTCACAGATAATAAAGCCATCAATAGCGCACTATTCTCTCCATTTCAATCTCACCATCGCTGTTTTTATTCATGAGAAAGTTCCTTTTTAAATGGAAGGATTTGCATGGAAAGCCAAGTTGAAGCCAACAGACTTCGTCCTCATAATAACCACACATGGTTTTAACGAGTCATAATAACTGCACATGGTTTTAAGGAGTCATAATAACTGCACATGGTTTTAACGAGTCATAATAACCACACATGGTTTTAACGAGTCATAATAACCACACATGGTTTTAAGGAGTCATAATAACCACACATGGTTTTAAGGAGTCATAATAACCACACATGGTTTTAAGGAGTCATAGTCTATCTATCTATCTATCTATCTATCTATCTATCTATCTATCTATCTATCTATCTATCTATCTATCTATCTATCTATCTATCTATCTACCTACCTAACACAATTCCTTTTTGGCTCAGTAGGTAGAGCATGGTGCTTGCAATGCCAGGGTTGTGGGTTTGATTCCCATGCGGGACCAGTACATAAATGTGTGCCCTACTGTAAGTGTCATTGGATAAGAGCGTCTGCTAAATGGTTGGGTTATCTTTGCAAATGGGAAATGCTCACTAACAGGGATGTAAACACATTTGAGCACAACATTTGTAATAAATAAGCTTTTTTGTGCGTATGGAACATTTCTGGGATCTTTTATTTCAGCTCATGAAACATGGGACCAACACTTTACATGTTGCGTTTATATATATTTTTTCACTACGAACCGGTAGGTTCGCTGGACTTTTAATTTTATGGTAGCCAGGTCACACTCCAACACCCAGACATAATTTACAAACGAAGCACGTGTTCAGTGAGTCCGCCAGATCAGAGGCAGTAGGGACGACCAGGGATGTTCTCTTGAGAAGTGAATTAATTGGACCATTTTCCTGTCCTGCTGAGCATTCAAAATGTAACCAGTACTTTTGGGTGTCAGGGAAAATGTATGGAGTAAAAAGTACATTATTTTCTTTAGGAATGTAGTGAAGTAAAAGTAGTCAAAAATATAAATAGTAAAGTACAGATACCGAATAATTAATAGGAATAGTGTTGGGTGTCTATCCTACACAATTGCGCACAGTAGACGCGCCGTCCAATCCGAGACACAAAAACATATAAAAACATAATGCTTAACGCTTTCTCTCTTAAATCTAATGATACCCTGCTGTAAATCAAGCAGACAACAACAGATGATCAACCTCAATTCACCAGAGATATTAGATTCATTGTGGATCCAAGCCCAACTGTCGTCACAGGTATAAAGAATGAGACACCAAAATATTTGTATCTTGGGGCTGTTGTTGCATCACATGGCTATTACAACAACTGTTCATCACTTGACTGTCATTTGGAAAATTCCTTCCTGGATCAGATGATAATATGTGAAAGTAACTGATCAGCTGGACACCAAATGTACATCCAACAAGTGTAATGCATATTTATTGAAGAACAATGTTAATGACAGTATCAATTTAGGCTTTCAGTGTCTGGGTAAGGTGACTCTCTCAGTGTCAGGGTAAGATGACATTCGATTTTGCAAAGGCATACATAACTTTGGATTTTGCAACATCCCCCAATCATCTCCCCTTTGACACATGCACATGCACACACACACACACACACACGCACACGCACACCAGCCAGGTCACCCTTGATACAGTACAAGTCAGTATTCAACATCCATCCATGTCTGAGGACTTTGGGAGATGACGTGGAAAGAGGCTACTAGGGGCAACAGTGAGCGCTGCTACCTTCAAGTAGGCTTTGGTTTTGAATCCAGCGATAGAAAGTTGTTTTTGATATTTTTGTTTTAATCATATCCCAAACCTTAACCCTTACCTTAACCATTCAGAGTTAATTCCTAACCTTAAGTCTTGGAACGATACAGAGAAGAAACCAAACACTTGGAAATGTTATGTTTTTTTATACATTGGATAAAAGCAGAGACACAGAGCTACAAAATGGTAATTCATACACCGGATTTAAGGAAGAATTGGAAAGTAATTCTGCTTTGAATGTTGATTAACTTTTAATCTCACTTTTGAGAAAATTGCCTTTGAATGTTTTGGTATCTAGTAAAGAGCTCTTCTTTGTCTACACCCATTCAGCATTGTTCAAACAGCCTAACCTGCTCTGCTGGCAACAATTTAATTACGTTTACTGACACTGGACATATTCAACTGGTGTTGTGTGTTCGCAAATTCATCAGTTATTCTGCGCTCTGGCATTCTCAGACCGAATTTACGAAAGCACCTGAAATGGTTACTTTCATAGTGGAATTTTTTGTTAAGACATGTAGCTAGGTAGCTAGGTTAACAATGAATCTAGCTTGGTAAACAACGTGTAAGATCATACACGTAATGTTAGCTAGCCAGCCAGCCAGCTAACGTTAGCTAGCTAGCTAAACAATGAACCATAATCCCAACTCATGACATTAGTACCCAATGTGACCTTTGAGAAACATGGATGAACATCTAATTTTGACATGAGACTGTGCGAGCTTGTTGCACAAACCCCATTCTCCACCATTAGAAATTGTTTACATTGTAAATCAATGTGGAATAATGAATGGCAAGCATTAGCAATGCACCAAGTCTGGAAACAACAGGACTATGAACAGCTTCTACCCCCAAGACTAAGACTGCTAAGACTGCTAAGACTGCTAAGTAGTTCATCAAAAGACTACCTGTATTGAAACTTTTTTTGCACTAAACTCTCTTGCATTGACTCTATACACACACTCTGGACTCCACCCACACACTCACACATACGTACAATGACACCCCAACACACACACACACACACACACACACACACGCGCGCACTCACCACATACGCTGCTGCTAGTTAATATTAGCCTTCTACATCTAGCTATTGAACTTCCATCCTCTCAGGGAAATGTTCACCTGCGGGGCACAACTATTTATTAATTCATGTTTGGATCAGAATCGCCTTTATAATCATTGTCCAGTACGGAGCATTAAGTAAAACCACAAGTCCAAATCCCTATCTCCATCTATGGCTAATTTAGGAAAGGACCAACTTTAGCTAGCTAGCTAGCTAGCCACCGGAGGACAACAACACAATGAGATGCAACAATCCAAGTTATTTCTGACAATGCAATTTGAATCCAAGCTGCCTTCACATGACACTATTTTTTGTTGCGCCAGGACCAATCACAGTTGAGCTGTCTCAGTTTATCTTAACGCTGAATGGGAAATTTGTAATACTTTTTTTTATCAAAGGAGGCCAAATGCTCGCTGGCTTCCTTTGCATTTCATTCAATGCAACAGGCGGCAACAATGTCATACTCGTTTGGACCAGACAGCATCATATAGACAGCATCAGACAGCATCATATAGATGGCCTACACGTAAAGAGACAGAGGGGCGCTGTTTCGCTCGCTGGGATGCTTTCTCCGGTGTGATACATTCAGTGGATTGAAGCAAAATTATGAAACAGAGAGAGATTTTTGTATTTTTTTCTCTCTAAATGTTTTGGGGAAGCCTGACTTCCTTTGGCATCCATGAATACACGCCACTGCACACATGTAGGTTATAAGCAACACCCAAGTGTGTGTGTGTGTGTGTGTGTGTCTTGTTGTACCCTTAGTGTTAACCTTGTATATTTATGTACCTTTCATTTCAGTATACACACTCACAGGGCCTTACACACTCCTACTATTTATGTGTCCAAGTTAAACGTGGAACGTCCCTCAAAAACAAACAGCCGGTTAACTTCATGGTTTTTTGCAAAATTTTCAGAACTATTTGAAGCGATTAATAGACGAAACAACAACGTTATTGAACCAGAGATCAAGGCGTTCATCAGTAAAGACGCAGTGCAAGCTGGTAGTATTTTGGACGACCACATTGAAGTCAAAATGATTGATGAAATCAAAGTGTGTCAGCTGTATGGTGATTTATAACTTACATTTTACCGGTACTACCAGTAGCCGTAGGCCAACCGATAACGCCACGACGGAATGAGTTTGAAGTGATGATGCAAGCCGCAGAGAACTGCTAGCATGTCCAGCAGAGTACATCGCTACGGCAACGCACACACTTCGTGCAGATCAGCAGGTGGGGGCTTTTTCGTGGCAGCCGGACGAGACAATCGAAAGAGGATGCGGTGAGCAAAGTTACTGGGCTGGAATTTAGTCACGCTTGCTCTATATAGATTGATGCTTATGATTGTGCCTGTTATAAACACCATTTTTAATTTTGATGATGATAGGTTATATTCTATGGCTGGATTTATGTATTTTTTTTTCCAATGTTACATTCATTTGTCAGACCTAACTTGATTGACCCTCTTTCTACAAGGCCTCGTCTATGACGCCTAATCATATGAATATGTTGTTAAAGCCTATAGGCTGTAGAGATGCATTCAGGTAATGATCTCATTATTATGCATCAACATTTTATTTTGATTACAGTTATTTATTGTTAATCATTCTTGAATTTGTTAGACTTTACAATTAAGTAGATGAATGAACTGATAATACATTCATACATTACTTTGTTATACGATTAAATATTGCATTCTATTATACATCCTATGTGAATAATGTAAATTAACGTTAATATATTTATCCTGTTGTTCATGTCCATATATCCCAGGACAATGTGGTAAAGTACTGAACAAATCTGTTAAACACTCCACACACACACTGTCACTCCAACGCTCACAGGGCCCTACACACACACACACACACACACACACACACACACACACACACACACACACACACACTGTCACTCCAACGCTCTCAGGGCCCTACACACACACACACACACACACTCACACACACACACACACACACACTGTCACTCCAACGCTCTCAGGGCCCTACACACACACACACACTGTCACTCCAACACTCTCACACACACACACACACACTCACTCCATCATCTGCTCACTCATACCATATGCACATACATTTATCTGCTACTCTGTTTATCTTATATCCTGTTGCCTAGTCACCTTACCTCTATACATATCTACCTCCATCATTCCAGTATCCCTGCACATATAAATATGGTATTGGAACTGACTTCAATATTTCCTGTATATAGTATGCTTACTTAACGTATTGTGTTTTTCTTCTAGTAATAAATTGTTATTGATTATTGCATTGTGGGGTTTTGAGTTTGCAAGAAAGGCATTTCACTGTACTTGTGCAATGTGACATTAAAACTGGATCTCTACTGCCCCTCTGTGGCCACTAGCTGAACAGACCAATGTAAAACATTTTTTAAATAATGTTCTTAGTAACGAGTCTGGACACCCTCATTTGTTTCAATATGATTCAGAAACATCAAAGCAGTTACTCAGAGCAGAATGAAAGCCAAAAGATGACGACTTGACACCAGGAATCCAGTTCATGTCGTAGAGGTGTAACATTACCACTGAACAGCTCTCTCAGCCGGCTTGTCCCTTGCCAAGCCCCGGAACACTAGAAAACCCCTTTGGAGTCCTGTTATCACATTCATCGACAGCTGCTATGTCGTTCCCTGTTCACCCAGTCATCCTCTGGTGATCAGACAGTCTAGTCTGTTACATTCAGACACAGAAAACAAGTCGAATTCGTTCCAACTGAGCCAAACTCAAAGCTGCCATGCTCCACTGTTCTCCTGGTAGAAAGGGTCTAAAAACTAAGCCAAGATGCAGAGTTTCAAGGGAACGAGGCCTTTAGGTACCTGCTTAGGCATACCTAATGATCAGCACCCAGTTGTCATATTTGTGGGTGTCAGGGAAAATCTATGGAGTAAAAAGTACATTATTTTATTTAGGAATGTAGTGAAGTAAAAGCAAAAGATATAAAAATATAAATATTAAAGTAAAGTACAGATACACCAAAAAGCGCCCTTTGGGCTCTATTCAATCTGAATCGCTGCATATTGGGTTTACCGTGAATGCAGTCTCTGCTAACGCAGTAACATTACCTTTACATTACCTTTATTGAGAGAGAGAGAGAGAGAGAGAGAGGGAGAGAGAGAGAGGGCAGAACAAGCTGGGTAATTTACAGGACTGACTTCTACATGTCCACAGTGTTCCATCACAGCAGCAAGATGTGTGACCTGTTGTCACAAGAAAAGGGCAACCAGTGAAGAACAAACACCATGTAAATACAACCCATATTTATGTTTATTTATTTTCCCATTTGTACTTTAACTATTTGAACATCGTTACAACACTGTATATAGACATAAGTTGCTCCTGAAGCCCAAAAGTAAAAGACAATAATCTCTAGGTAATTTTGATACAGTATATAAAGCTTAATAAATAAGTATACTAAGCTACCAAGCTGCTAGGACAGAACAGACCTGGCGGCACCAGATGTGTGAAAACTCTTTAGCCCAATATTGGCAGGAGAGTTACAAAGCCCCCCACCCAAATGCAGAGGACTTTGAAACCCCAATGGCTGATCCCTGTCCAGAGGTCATTACAAAACAGTACCCCATGGATATAAAAAATAACGCTGCAAGGAATAAGTAAAAAAACAAGGACAATCCGGAGACACTATTTGCTGACTGCTACTGTAACAGTATTGCTTCCGTCCCTCTCCTCTCCCCTACCTGGGCTCGAACCAGGGACCCTCTGCACACATCGTCAACAGTCACCCTCGAAGCATTGTTACCCATCGCTCCACAAAAGCCACGGCCCTTGCAGAGCAAGGCGAACAACTACTTCAAGGTGTCAGAGCGAATGACGTCACCGATTGAAACGCTACTAGCGCGCACCGCTATCTAACTAGCCGTTTCACAGTGGTTACACTCACCCCCCTTTGACCTACTCTTTCTCCGCAGCAACCAGTGATCCGGGTCAACAGCATCAACGTAACAGTATTGCTTTCGTCCCTCTCCTCGCCCCTACCTGGGCTCGAACCAGGGACACTAGCGTGCACCGCTAACTAGCTAGCCGTTTCACACTGGTTACACTACAAAGAGGGGAACGTAAGCAACTTCATTTTGGTATTGGCCCAGGGTGAAAACTCAGAATACTAGACATTAAGGAAATTGAAACAACCTCTGTCAACGTGTACAAGTCTGGGACAGTGATGGTGCAGGACATCCTCATCGGTTCCAGCAGGACTTTTACAGGATCAAAGAGAGAGAACAGCAGGAAAAGCTCTCTCTCTGTGACGACGCCCCCATCCTGAGTGAGTCTGATCACACCTCTTCAAACTGCCCTGCAGACGAGGATAGTCCCCCGCCCAGCACTGAACACACCCAGGTCCCACAACTGCACTGCTCCTCCATCATTGAGAGGGATAAATTCACAGAGCTGGAGAGAGACATGGTGGAGCTCAGAGAGCTAGTCCACACAATCCAGACAGAACAAACCCACAAAACAGACCAGCACTGAAGGACGAGGTCAGAAAGCTGAGGTGTGACAGAGAGCAGGACACTCCCCCAGACAAGCCAGCAGAACAGCCCATCTCAGATCCAGACCACAACCTCAAGAGGATAAACTTTTTCCCAAACACAAAGTAGCTCAACTCTGTTGCCTAAACACTAGGCATGCCCTGGAACTGTTGTCAGAGGACAGACTAGGGTCCCCCAGCCACATCATCATTCACACAGGTACAAATGACCTGAGGGCCCAGCAGGAAAGGGTGGCCACAGCACTCAAGGGAGTGATTGAAAAAGGACATCACCCTAAACCGTAGCCCCAGCACCTCACACAGGAGCAACAGAGCAACGGACACCCCGCACAGACCAGCAAGACCCCCTCCCAGAGGACCTGCACAGAGAGAACCCACTCCAAGAGGACCTACACCCAGACCACATCATCACAAGCCACACCCCAACCAGCTAAGACCACCCCAAACAAACCCTGGCCACACCCTATATAGCCCCCCCCATATCAGACCTATGCCCCTTCTTCCCAGCCTATGCCCCCCGCCCCTGCGGCAAGGACATCAACATGACAGCAGGACATATGCCCAGGCCGTGAGCAGAGCAACAGGCCCAACCCCCACTATTACACCCGCCCAAGCACCATCCTGCGACATAAGAGGTATGTATCAGATGCTCAACATGCTCTGCTCACACCTACTGTGATGGTCCGGGTCTAAACCACACAAAAACAACACTAGACACTATGGAACACAGAGCTTTTACTATCTCATCCTGGAATATACAAGGTCTGAGGTCATCTGCCTTTGGCCTAAAGAGCAGGAACCCAGACTTCATCAAAGAAATAGGAAATACAGACATTGTCATCTTACAAGAAATATGGTATAGAGGAGACGGGCCCTCTGGTTGCCCTCTGTGTTACAGAGAGCTGGTAGTCCCATCCCCCAAACTCCCAGGTGTGAAACAGGGAAGAGACTCAGAGGGTATGATAATGTGCTATAGAGCAGACCTAACCCACTCCGTTCAATTAATCAAAACAGGAACATTTTACATTGCCCATCACCTGACATCATTGTACGTTGTTTGATGTTGAATGTTGACAGCTGAACAAGAGACCTCGGTTTATTGTTGTTTTTGTAAAGCTGACAGTGTTTTTATATACTTTTATTTTACATTTGATATTGCATCTGTTTGGCTTAGTTGCTGTCCCAGGATCCTGCCAGATTCCGCTTAGGGGAAGAGACACGGAAGCCCAGCTAGCCTAGCTGGCTCGGCGTTCTCAAATGGAGGTCGATATTGAACGTTTCCAGCGCTGCAGGAGCTGTGTTTACTTTGCTTTGTTCCGGGACAATGTGGTCCACATTGGACCGCGCAGAAACCTACACAAGCTACTGGGGAATCCACGGCCGCCTACTTTTTATTTTACTTCCACCCCAGTAGCCGGACGCCGCTCTGGTGGAAGTGTCGCCGCCGTGCCAGCTTTCCACAGCCGACTGGCGGGTGCTCAGCAGGGATCCTTCCCTGAAGGGGTCTCCCCCTTCCCTGGAAAATGGAGCCGTTCTCGACCCAACCAACCAGACATGGAGATAAGTCACTCGCCGTGGAAGTCAAAGAAAGCTTCCTCTGGCAAAGGGGGACTCCTTGGAGATGTTAAGCCCGGACCTGACACAGACCAGAAAATGGCTTTGTCGTCCTGGATCCAGAGGTTCCGGCGCCTTCTTCATTAGGGGCTTCCCCATTCAAGATCGGATCCGGAGGTACCTGCGTCTTCGTCCTCTGTTCTGTCTCCCTCTCCAGACGCTTCTACCTCGGGTTCAGATCCTCAGAGCTCCCACCCTGCCGGCAGCTGACGCTGTCGTAGTCCATGTGGGGTCAAACGACATCAGGGGGTCTAGCTCGGAACATCTGAAAATCGATTTTAAATAACTTTATTTTAGCATTAAAAGACTCTGTATTACTGTATTACTAAATGATCAATAATTTCAGGTCCAGTACCATCGTTGGGCCGTGGGTGTGAAAGATTCAGCAGGCTACTGGTATTACACATCTGGCACAAAGATTACTGTAGCTCTGCTGGAATCACTTTTATAGAATCCTCTGACACCTTCTGGAAGCAGAAGATACTCTACAGGGATGACAGAATCCATCCAAATTATCTTGGCTCCTGGACTCCTGTCCACGCATTTCAAGGCTGCATTGAAACAATGACTCAATGACCCAAGCCCAGCTCAATTAATCCCTACAATTGTGACAATGAGTCGTTATAATGCTGCATCAGATGTACAGTATCCTAGGGGCGTTGGCAGACACAATGTAAGCAACTTAATTGATGTCCCCCTAATTGCCCTGAATACCTCTGTTGATCCTACAGTCAGTATCTGGATAATATGTGTAAAATGCTTGATATCATATGTGATATCAACAGAGAAGTATATTTTCTGGGTGATTTATATTGACTGGCTCTCATCAAGCTGCCCAAATGAAAACTGTAACCAGTGCCTGCAACCTGGTTCAGGTTATCAGTCAACCTACTGTACCAGGGTATTTACAAACAGCATAGGAATTAAATTATCAACGTCTTTATCACATATTTACTAATGCTGCAGAAATGTGCTTTAAAGCAGTATCCAGATCCATAGGATGTAGTGATCACAATATAGTAGCCATATGTAGGAAAACCAAAGTTCCAAAGGCTGGGCCTGATATAGTGTATAAGAGGTCATACAATACGTTTTGTAGTGATTCCTATGTTGTTGATGTGAATAATATTTGTTGGTCTGTGGTGTTTAATGAGGAGCAAACAGACACTGAACTTTAAACATTTATGAAATTACTCCAGATACGAATAAGTACGCACCACAGCTTCCCAGTTGCCTGGGAAGCTGTGGTGGTTACCTGGGAAGCTGTGGTGGTTGCCTGGGAAACTGTGGTGGTTACCTGGGAAGCTGTGGTGGTTGCCTGGGAAACTGTGGTGGTTACCTGGGAAGCTGTGGGGGTTGTCTGGGAAGCTGTGGTGGTTGCCTGATCAGCTGTGGTGGTTGCCTGGGAAACTGTGGTGGTTGCCTGGGAAGCTGTGGTGGTTGTCTGGGAAGCTGTGGTGGTTGCCTAGGAAGCTGTGGTGGTTACCTGGGAAGCTGTGGTGGATGCCTGGGAAGCTGTGGGGGTTACCTGGGAAGCTGTGGTGGTTACCTGGGAAGCTGTGGTGGTTACCTGGGAAGCTGTGGGGGTTACCTGGGAAGCTGTGGTGGTTACCTGGGAAGCTGTGGTGGTTACCTGGGAAGCTGTGGGGGTTACCTGGGAAGCTGTGGTGGTTACCTGGGAAGCTGTTGGGGTTGCCTGGTAAGCTGTGGTGGTTACCTGGGAAGCTGTGGGGGTTGCCTGGGAAGCTGTGGTGGTTACCTGGGAAGCTGTGGGGGTTGCCTGGGAAGCTGTGGTGGTTACCTGGGAAACTGTGGGGGTTGCCTGGGAAGCTGCCTCAGACAGAGTAGATTTTGAATCACAGCTTGATGATCGTGGAAAGACAAAAGGAGATGAAAAGTGATTAGCCCCAATCATACACGCTACATCAACTGTAAGACAACAACCCACACAACGGAATGGCAGAAAAAGATTTTCAGGGGTAAACTACAAATACTTTACACACCGCAACTCCTTTTGTGGACAGCATTCCTTTGTGCCAGCTGTGTGCTGTCAGTTCTCAAAATCAAATTAGTGGGCTTAGGGATGGAAGAACAAATGAAATACTGACTATCAGATGTGTTACAGAAAATATACCGTTCACAAGTCAAAGCAGCCACCATTATAGCCACAGTTACAGCCACAGCCACAGTTACAGCTACCGTTACAGACACAGTTACAGCCACAGCCACAGTTACAGACACAGTTACAGCTACCGTTACAGACACAGTTACAGCCACCGTTACAGACACAGTTACAGCCACAGTTACAGACACAGTTACAGCCACAGTTACAAACACAGTTACAGTTACAGCTACCGTTACAGACACAGTTACAGCTACCGTTACAGACACAGTTACAGCCACCGTTACAGACACAGTTACAGCCACAGCCACAGTTACAGCTACCGTTACAGACACAGTTACAGCTACCGTTACAGACACCGTTACAGCTACCGTTACAGACACAGTTACAGCCACCGTTACAGACACAGTTACAGCCACAGCCACAGTTACAGACACAGTTACAGCTACCATTACAGACACCGTTACAGCTACCGTTACAGACACAGTTACAGCTACCGTTACAGACACAGTTACAGCTACCGTTACAGACACAGTTACAGCCACCGTTACAGACACAGTTACAGCCACAGCCACAGTTACAGCTACCGTTACAGACACAGTTACAGCTACCGTTACAGACACAGTTACAGCCACCGTTACAGACACAGTTACAGCCACAGCCACAGTTACAGCTACCGTTACAGACACAGTTACAGCTACCGTTACAGACACCGTTACAGACACAGTTACAGACACAGTTACAGACACAGTTACAGCTACCGTTACAGACACAGTTACAGACACAGTTACAGCTACCGTTACAGACACAGTTACAGACACAGTTACAGCTACCGTTACAGACACAGTTACAGACACAGTTACAGCCACAGTTAGACACAGTTACAGACACAGTTACAGCCACAGTTACAGACACAGTTACAGCCACAGCTACAGTTACAGACACAGTTACAGACACAGTTACAGCCACAGCTACAGTTACAGCCACAGTTACAGCCACCGTGTCAGACTCATCAAACTATACTTACATTATGGTCAGCACTGGCAAGATCCACTGTCAATGATGGTACTGCAAGACCCATTAAAATGTTTCCCCAATTGATAAAGCAACTTCACTCCAAATGTGCACTGCACACGTGTGACATGATTCTAATTTCCGTTCCAGCCTGTCCACCTGAAAGGAAAAGAAGCCACTGCTGTCTGATGTGTTCATTCTTCAGAAAACATTAAATGAACACTATGGCATCCAGTCACAACACAGTGTTGTTTTCCTGGCATGCTGGTAAGTAACTGGCTATCTATAAGTCACAACACAGTGTTGTTTTCCTGGCATGCTGGTAAGTAACTGGCTAGCTATAAGTCACAACACAGTGTTGTTTACCTGGCATGCTGGTTTGTAACTGGCTAGCTATAAGTCACAACACAGTGTTGTTTTCCTGGCATGCTGGTAAGTAACTGGCTAGCTATAAGTCACAACACAGTGTTGTTTACCTGGCATGCTGGTAAGTAACTGGCTAGCTATAAGTCACAACACAGTGTTGTTTTCCTGGCATGCTGGTAAGTAACTGGCTAGCTATAAGTCACAACACAGTGTTGTTTACCTGGCATGCTGGTAAGTAACTGGCTAGCTATAAGTCACAACACAGTGTTGTTTTCCTGGCATGCTGGTAAGTAACTGGCTAGCTATAAGTCACAACACAGTGTTGTTTACCTGGCATGCTGGTAAGTAACTGGCTAGCTATAAGTCACAACACAGTGTTGTTTACCTGGCATGCTGGTAAGTAACTGGCTAGCTATAAGTCACAACACAGTGTTGTTTTCCTGGCATGCTGGTAAGTAACTGGCTAGCTATAAGTCACAACACAGTGTTGTTTTCCTGGCATGCTGGTAAGTAACTGGCTAGCTATAAGTCACAACACAGGTGAAAAGGGGTTTAGTTACCGGTATCATTCTACCACGTTCTGCTTCAGCTATCTTACTGTCTATTAACAAAGACATAAGACGAGCACATGTGATGGCGGTTTTAGGGCGTTACATATTTAAATTAGTTAAGATTATAAGACGCTACCATTGGTTTAAGTGATGTTACA
>CM042411.1:28916055-28964386 GCA_023634145.1 Thymallus thymallus
AGTGAGTATCAAGGTGTCAGTACATACCAATAGGGGGCAGTGAGTATCAAGGTGTCAGTACATACCAATAGGGGGCAGTGAGTACCAAGGTCAGTGTTCATAAAGCAGTGAGAGAGTATCTTCCTGTCTGCTGCTGCAGGACTGATTGCTGATGACAGTTCCTTTCTAATGGATGTGGATGACTGCTAGGTTGGCCCAGGTTAGCCCAGGTTGGCCTAGGTTAGCCCAGGTTGACCCAGTTTTGCCTAGGTTAGCCCAGGTTGGCCCAGTTTTGCCTAGGTTAGCCCAGGTTGGCCTAGGTTGGCCTAGGTTAGCCCAGGTTGACCCAGTTTTGCCTAGGTTAGCCCAGGTTGGCCCAGGTTGGCCTAGGTTAGCCCAGGTTGACCCAGTTTTGCCTAGGTTAGCCCAGGTTGGCCCAGTTTTACCTAGGTTAGCCCAGGTTGGCCTAGGTTGGCCTTGGTTAGCCCGGGTTGGCCCAGGTTGGCCCAACTCTACCAGCCCCTCAGTCTCTAAGTCCTATACTGTGGAATAGCGGTGAGGAGAGGAGAGATGAGGAGAGATGAGGAGAGATGAGGAGAAATGAGGAGAAATGAGGAGAGATGAGGGAGAGAGAGAGAGAGAGAGAGAGAGAGAGAGAGAGAGAGAGAGAGAGAGAGAGAATAAGAGACAGAGAGAACGCATACAACCTTCCCACAATGTTTTTGGAATGGTGCAGGATACCCAGATAGCACATAATGTTAAGAAAAACATTTATTCTGTTTTGAATTTCAGTACTTCACCATAATGTTTTCTACATGTTTCCTCGTTGTTCTTTTTACAGAAATGTTCTCAAAACGTTCAGAGAATGTTAAGAAACAATGTTCTTCTGTGTGAATTTCCAGTACTTCAGCATAACGTTTTCTGCAAGCTTCCTCATGTCAGGTTTTCAGAAAACGTTCAATAATAAACACAAGAAAACATTACTAACATTCAAAGAATGTTCTTTAGATTGTTATTTAAAAACATATACATTCTGTTCTCAGCGTCAACAAAACTCTCTCTATCCTCTATCTTGTTAAATGTGATCCTAAAGTGGAACTGATAGCGTTTTAACTACTTTAAAGATATGAAATCATATCATAATATCAGTCAAAAGCTCTCTCTCTCTCTCTCTCTCTCTCTCTCTCTCTCTCTCTCGCACCTTCTACCCCTTATCCTCTATCTCCCTCTCTCCCCCTGTCTCTCTCGCTCTCTCTCTCGCGTCTTCTCACCTTACCCTCTCTCTCC
The DNA here is from genome assembly GCA_023634145.1 of Thymallus thymallus. Classification (NCBI taxonomy): domain Eukaryota; kingdom Metazoa; phylum Chordata; class Actinopteri; order Salmoniformes; family Salmonidae; genus Thymallus; species Thymallus thymallus. The sequence goes on from CM042411.1 coordinate 28,917,322, forward strand.
CTCTCCCCCTGTCTCTCTCTCTCTCTCTCTCTCTCTCTCTCTCTCTCTCTCTCTCTCTCTCTCTCTCTCTCTCTCTCTCTCTCTCTCTCTCTCCCTTTCTCAAGAAACTCTTCAACATCAAACCAATAAATCAACTCATGTTCTCCTGAAGGACAAAGAGGATGAAAGAAAAGTCTTCACTCTCCGTCGCTTTTCTCTCCCTTACCTCCCTCCATCTCTCCTTCTCTCCCTCCATCTCTCCCTCCCTCCATCTCTCCTTCTCTCCCTCCATCTCTCCTTCCCTCCCTCCATCTCTCCCTCATCTCTCCTTCTCTCCCTCATCTCTCCTTCTCTCCCTCATCTCTCCTTCTCTCCCTCCATCTCTCCCTCCCTCCATCTCTCCCTCCCTCCATCTCTCCTTCCCTCCCTCCATCTCTCCTTCCCTCCCTCCATCTCTCATTCACTCCCTCCCTCCATCTCTCCTTACCTCCCTACATCTCTCCTTCTCTCCCACATCTCTCCTTCCCTCCCTCCATCTCTCCTTCCCTCCCTCCATCTCTCCTTCCCTCCCTCCATCTCTCCTTCTCTCCCACTATCTCTCCTTCCCTCCCTCCATATCTCCTTCCCTCCCTCCATCTCTCCTTCCCTCCCTCCATCTCTCCTTCCCTCCCTCCATCTCTCCTTCTCTCCCACTATCTCTCCTTCCCTCCCTCCATATCTCCTTCCCTCCCTCCATCTCTCCTTCCCTCCCTCCATCTCTCCTTCCCTCCCTCCATCTCTCCTTCTCTCCCACTATCTCTCCTTCCCTCCCTCCATATCTCCTTCCCTCCCTCCATCTCTCCTTCCCTCCCTCCATCTCTCCTTCCCTCCCTCCATCTCTCCTTCTCTCCCACTATCTCTCCTTCCCTCCCTCCATATCTCCTTCCCTCCATCTCTCCTTCTCTTCCTCCATCTCTCCCTCCCTCCATCTCTCCTTCTCTCCCTCCGTCTCTCACTTCATCCACTGATGTAAGAAACATAAATGTGTTTACTTGTTCCTCCAAGCAAAACAAATGCCACATAAATCATTTTCATCTTTCTCTCTGTCTCTGACAGGCTGACGGCTAGCAGTAATTCTGGCAGCATACAGGAACCATTTAGCAGGAGAAGTATTGGCAGTGGATTTGTATTGGTGACAGGAGAGAGAAGTATTGGCGCAACCACACACAAACACACACAAACACACACACACACTGCCCCCCCCCCCCCCCGCCCCCGCACACACACACAGGATCCTATGTATTCTACAGATATACCACATATTCTATGCGCATATTGTCCATAATGTCTATACATCCTGTCACACAAACATACAGCACATTCAGAAAGTATACAGACCACTTGACGTTTTCCACATTTTGTAACGTTACAGCCTTATTCTAAAATTTATTGAATTGTTCCCCCCCCCCCCCCCCCTCATCAATCTACACATAATACCCCATAATGACAAAGCAAAAATAGGTTTTTAGAACTTTTTGCAAAAAAAAATAAAAAAAATAAATAAAATGAAATATCACATTTACACAAGTATTCAGACCCTTTACTCAGTACTTTGATAGTTATTACAGCCTTGAGTCTTCTTGGGTATGACGGTACAAGCCAAAATTTGGAAAAACCTGTTTTTACTTTGTCATTATGGGGTATTGTGTGTAAATTACTGATGAAAAAAATGTGTTTAATACTACATGACTAAAAGTATGTGGACACCTGCTCATCGAACATCTCATTCCAAAATCATGGGCATTAATATGGAGTTGGTCCCCTCTTTGCTGCTATAACAATCTCCACTCTTCTGGGAAGGTTTTCCACTAGATGTTGGAACATTGTTGCGGGGACTTGCTTCCATTCAGCCACAAGAGGATTAGTGAGGTCGGGCACTGATGTTGGGAGATTAGGCCTGGCTCACAGTTGGCGTTCCAATTCATCTCAAAGGTGTTCGATGGGGTTGAGGTCAGGGCTCTGTCCAGGCCAGTCAAGTTATTCCACACCGATCTTGACAAAACATTTCTTTATGGACAACGCTTTGTGCACGGGACATTATCATGCTAAAACGGGAAAGGGCCTTCCCCAAACTGTTTCCACAAAGTTGGAATCACAGAATCGTCTAGAATGCCACTCTATGCTGTAGCGTTAAGATTTCCCTTCACTGGAACTAAGGGGCCTGAACCATGAAAAACAGCCCCAGACCATTATTCCTCCTCCACCAAACTTTACAGTTGGCACTATGCATTCAGGCAGGTAGCGTTCTCCTGGCATTCACCAAAGCCAGAACATTTCTTGTGCTAAAGTTGCTTCCAGAGTCAGTTTGGAAATCGGTAGTTCAAAAGTGTGCTGAAGCTCTTCAGCACTTGGCGGTCCCGTTCTGTGAGCTTATATGGCCTACCACTTCGCGGCTGAGCCTTTTTTGCTGTTAAACGTTTCCACTTCACAGTAACAACACTTACAGTTGACCGGGGCAGCTCTAGCAGGACAGAAATTTGAGGAACTGACTTGTTGGAAAGGTGGCATTCTATGACGGTGCCACGTTGAAAGTCACTGAGCTCTTCAATAAGGCTATTCTACTGCTAATGTTTGTCTATGGAGATTGCATGGCGATGTGATCGCTTTTATAGCAACGGGTGTGGCTGAAATAGCCAAATCCACACATTTAAAGGGGTGTCCACTTACTTTTGTAAATACAGTGTATATGTATATATATATATCCATTCCGGACTCCGACATTGCTCGTCCTAATATTTATATATTTCTTAATTCCATTATTTTACTTTTAGATTTGTGTGTATTGTTGTGAATTGGTAGATATTACTGCACTGTTGGAGCTGGAAACACTTGCATTTCTCTACATCTTAATAACATCTGCTAAAGCTGAGCTGTTCTTGTCTATTAGTATTCTGTATTATGTCATGTTTCATGTTTTATTTTTTATAAAATACCAAATACCAAAAATTAGATTTGATTTGATGCGTAGCAGGAGAAAGAAGAGGTGGTTTTAGTCTGGAGTTACTGCAGGGGAGGCAGCTACTGTCAAGGGGATGTGGAGAGGAACAGATGGGGATATGGATTCTCTCCACCTCTCAGTGGGTTCTCTTGTCTGTTAATAGAACTAGCTAATGGTGTGTGTACAGGGAGTGTATATGTGTCTGTGTGTGCGGGTATACAGGATGTGTGTGTGCGTCTGTGAAACCTTCGATGTCCTTCCAACAGCGGATCATTGAATCCGTATAACTCACAAGATCCGTGCAGAGCTGTTGTTTCAAGGATCAGAGCTGTGCTATATAACAGGTAATGTGGAGGAGGATCAGAGCTGTGCTATATAACAGGTAATGTGGAGGAGGATCAGACCTTTGCTATATAACAGGTAATGTGGAGAAGGATCAGAGCCTTGCTATATAACAGGTAAACATAATACGTCACTGAGTCCTCTCTGCAGGGAGAACTTTGAGTCGCATGCGTCTATAATTAGAAGTGCCTCAGGGCCTGCGTTCCCCTGTTCCCTCTCCCGGGAACTGTATCTGAGACAGCGCCCGTAATTGGTTCTGAGAGTGTTTTTTAATGCTAACAGGGAAGTCAGTTAGAACCAAAGGTTGTTTCCCCAAAGGTTGTTTTCCCCATGGTGGGTTGTCTCGGTCCCGATAAAAGCATGAGGTAAGATCAGGGAGTAGGCCTATTGATCTGAGATACACAACACATACGTCACTCTGCTGTGTATGTCCTATTGATCTGAGATACACAACACATACTGTACGTCACTCTGCTGTGTATGTCCTATTGATCTGAGATACACAACACCTACATCACTCTGCTGTGTATGTCCTATTGATCTGAGAAACACAACACCTACGTCACTCTGCTGTGTATGTCCTATTGATCTGAGAAACACAACACCTACGTCACTCTGCTGTGTATGTCCTATTGATCTGAGAAACACAACACCTACGTCACTCTGCTGTGTATGTCCTATTGATCTGAGAAACACAACACCTACGTCACTCTGCTGTGTATGTCCTATTGATCTGAGATACACAACACCTACGTCACTCTGCTGTGTATGTCCTATTGATCTGAGATACACAACACCTACGTCACTCTGCTGTGTATGTCCTATTGATCTGAGAAACACAACACCTACGTCACTCTGCTGTGTATGTCCTATTGATCTGAGATACACAACACCTACGTCACTCTGCTGTGTATGTCCTATTGATCTGAGATACACAACACCTACGTCACTCTGCTGTGTATGTCCTATTGATCTGAGATACACAACACCTACGTCACTCTGCTGTGTACAGCGGGTGAAATAAATATTGAACACGTCACCATTTGTCTCAGTAAATATATTTCCAAAGGTGCTATTGACATGTATGTACATGTCCATACATACAAAAAAACCAAAACAAATAAGTTCAGAAATTAAGTTTTGTGTAATAATGTGAAATGACATAGGGAAAAAGTATTGAACACACTTACTGATATTTATTTAATACTTTGTACAAAAGCCTTTGTGTGTAATGACAGCTTCAAGACGCCTCCTGTATGGAGAAACTAGTCGCATGCATTGCTCTGGTGTGATTTTGGCCCATTCTTCCACACAAACAGTCTTCAAATCTTGAAGGTTCCTTGGGCCTCTTCTATGAATCTTGACCTTCAGTTCTTTCCATAGATTTTCAATGGGATTTAAGTCAGGTGATTGGCTGGGCCATTCTAGCAGCTTTATTTTCTTTCTTTGCAACCAATTGAGAGTTTCCTTGGCTGTGTGTTTGGGATCATTGTCTTGCTGAAATGTCCACCCTCGTTTCATCTTCATCATCCTGGTAGATGGCAGCAGATTTTTGTCAAGAATGTCTCGGTAAATTTGCCCATTCATCCTTCCTTCAATTATGTGAATTTTGCCAGTACCATTTGCTGAAAAACAGCCCCACACCATGATGTTCCCACCTCCAAACTTCACTGTTGGTATGGTGTTTTTAGGGTGATGTGCAGTGCCATTTATCCTCCAAACATGGTATGTATTATGACATCCAAACAGTTCAATTTTGCTCTCATCTGACCACACTATATTCTCCCAGTATTTCACTGTTTTTTTCAAATGTTGTGCAGCAAACTTTAAACGAGCTTCAACAAGCTTTTTTTAATCAATGGAGTCTTGCGTGGTGAGCGTGCATACAGGCCATGGCGGTGGAGTGCATTACTTACTGTTTTCTTTGAGACAACAGTACCTGCTAATTGCAGGTCTTTTTGAAGCTCTCCACAAGTGGTCCTTGGCTCTTGGACAACTCTTCTGATTATTCTTTTCACTCCTCTGTCAGAAATCTTGCGAGGAGCACCTGGTCGAGGCAAATTTATGGTGAAATGATTGTCTTTCCACTTCCGTATTATGGCCCCAACAGTGCTCACTGGAACATTCAGAAGCTTAGAAATGCGCCTATAACCAATGCCATCATTATGTTTTGCAACAATTAGGTTGCGAATGTCTTGAGACAGCTCTTTGCTTTTACCCATCATGAGATGTGTCTTGTGTGACACCTTGGCAATGAGACCTTTTTGTAGGCCATCAGTTGGGACTGAACCAGCTGATATTAATTTGCACTGACAGGGGACTGGATTCCTTTTTAATTACTGATAATTTTCAGCTGTTGTCTTGGCTTTCCATGCCTTTTTGCACCTCCCTTTCTTCATGTGTTCAATACTTTTTCCCTGTGTCATTTCACATTATTACACATAACTTAATTTCTGAACTTATTTGTTTTGGTTTCTTTGTATGTATGGATTACTTGGGTTGTTACCAACATCTGGTGAAAATGTCATGTCAATAGCACCTTTGGAAATATATTTACTGAGAAATATGGTGACGTGTTCAATACTTATTTCACCCGCTGTATATAGGAGAACTAAGAAATAAGAGAGGTAGATATATACTAGGTCAGGGCCACTACAGCATTTACAATGTGCAGGGATACCGGAGTATTGAGGTAGATATATACTGGGTCAGGGCCACTACAGCATTTACAATGTGCAGGGATGCTGGAGTATTGAGGTAGATATATACTGGGTCAGGGCCACTACAGCATTTACAATGTGCAGGGATGCTGGAGTATTGAGGTAGATATATACTGGGTCAGGGCCACTACAGCATTTACAATGTGCAGGGATGCTGGATTATTGAGGTAGATATATACATGTAGGCAGGGATTAGGAGAAAGTGACTGGTAACCGGATTAATAATAATAGTATTAATAATAATAGTAATAATAATTAATAGTAATCTAAATAATAATAATAATAATTATTATAATACTTATCCTAATAATAATAATATGTATGTGTGTTAGTGTGACTGCGTGTGTATGTGTTAGTGTGACTGTATGTGTGTGTGTGTGTGTGTGTGTGTGTGTGTGTGTGTGTGTGTGTGTGTGTGTGTGTGTGTGTGTGTTAGTGTGACTGTGCGTGACTGTGTGTGTGTGTGTGTGTGTGTGTGTGTGTGTGTGTGTGTGTGTGTGTGTGTGTGTGTGTAACAGTATCAGTGTAGGCTAGATAGGTGATATATGTAAACAGGAAAAGTTTTATTTTATTTATTTAACCTTTATTTAACTAGGCAAGTCAGTTAAGAACAAATTCTTATTTACAATGACAGCCTACCTACAGGATCAGCCCCTGGAGCAAATTAGGGTTAAGTGCTTTGCTCAAGGACACATAGACAGGTTTTTCACCTTGTCGGCTCGGGTATTCGAACCAGCGACCTTCCATTTACTGTCCCAACGCACTAACCGCTAGGCTACCTGCAGTCCAAACAAAATAATTAAACAAATATCTACCACTGGAATGAAACACGCATCCCTCGGAGCCAGAGCTCGCAGCTTAAGCCTTTCCGTCATCCCTGTCCACAACGCCCTAGCAAAACCCAAGCCTACTTGAAGGTAACAGCGCTCACTGTTGCCCCTAGTGGACGGTTTCCATGTATTCTCCTAATGTCCTCAGACATGGACGTGTTAACCCTCGCAAGGCTGCCGACCCAGATGACATCACTAACCACGTACTCAGGTGGTGAAGGTAGGAAACAACACCACTACTACGCTGATCCTCAACACTGGGGCCCCACAAGGGTGCATGCTCAGCCCACTCCTGTCCTCCCTGTTCACCCACGACTGCGTGGCCTCCAACACAATTATCAAGTTTGCAGCCGACACAACCATAGTAGGCCTGATTACCAATAATGATGAGACAGCCTACAGTGAGAAGGTGAGGGCCCTGGCAGATAGGTGCAAGGAAAATAACCTCTCCCTCAACGTCAACAAAATGAAGGACCTGTTCGTGGACTTCAGGAGACAGCAGAGGGAGCACGCCCCTATCCACATTGATGGGACCACAGTGGAGAAGGTGGAAAGCTTCAAGTTTCTCGGCGTACACACCACTGATCACTGACAATCTGAAATGGTCCACCCACACAGACAGTATTTAAATCATGAAGCTCACAAAAGATTGATCAAATTATGATTCTACACCTGTAGACCTACAGACCCACCCATCCCCACAATGCACCAGGCTACCAAGGTCTGTCTGAACCAAGCCTCAATATCTAGTCACCTCTATGTGTGTGTGTGTGTGTGTGTGTGTGTGTGTGTGTGTGTGTGTGTGAGTGTGTTTGTATCTGTGTGTTTGTGTTTGTGTGTGTGTGTAGCCTTCTCTCCTGCTCACATAATTGGAGCTGAGATAGGAGAGAGGCTTCTCCGCTCTGCTCTGAGCTCAAAGATATATTTATAACTGGAAAGTTCAACCTGACACCTGTTTTTTTTTTTACTGAGCTCTGACGTTCTGCTTTCAAATGATTCTCTCTCTCTCTCTCTCTCTCTCTCTCTCTCTCTCTCTCTCTCTCTCTCTCTCTCTCTCTCTCTCTCTCTCTCTCTCTGTCTCTCTCTCTCTCTGTCTCTCTCTCTCTCTCTCTCTCTGTCTCTCTCTCTCTCTCTCTCTCTCTCTCTCTGTCTCTCTCTCTCTTCCCTTTCTCTGGTCTCGCTATCGCTCTCCCTCAGCCATGCAGACAGGCTCAGCAAGCTAAAGTGTGAGAGCTACTAGCAGAGAGGGGATGTGTCCCAAATGGCACCATATTCCCTATATAGTGCACTAGAGATCTGGTCAAAAGTAGTGCACTATGTAGAGTATAGGGTGTAATTTGGGCCACAGGGGGAGATTTACTTTGCAGAGAAGAGCCTTCTTACACAGAAGACTCAGCCTTTTGCAAACATCTCAAAGTTTCACTGCTTTTACCCTGTCAACAGCAGGGGTTGATTTATTGACTGCAATATTTACTGTTGTGAAAATCTACCAGACGACTGATGTTCTTTGCTTTTCAGAGTAAAAATGGAAAGGATGGCATGGCTGCATAGAAGCTATCACAAGGTGATGGTATTCATTTCAAGGTGTTTGTTATGATTCACTATCATCTAAAGCCTACGTTATAATGAAGGCTTTAAGTCTTTCAATGTCAGAATAGCTGATATATGATATACATATATGATTTATAGGTATTTTTTATAAAAAACCATAGTGTTACCATAAGAGGAAAAGAAATACAAACGTACCATAGCAGTAAGATTAATATTAAGAGTAGGATCTCTAATATATTAAACATTTTCCTGCTGCCCCTGAGGGGTCATCTATGAACTTCTAAGGTTAAATGCTCTGGCTCAAAGAGAGAGACAGAGAGAGATATCTTCTCTGGAATATCCTTCAGTCGACTCCCTTCTAATCTGTCACAGGGCTTCTAGGGAAAACAGGAAAATAAATCTCTGACAACACGGCTAGTGTGTGTGGGATCCCGCAATTTACAAACAACAAACTACCAGGGTCAGAAGTTGCACCTTTCAAAGAAACAGATACAATCATAATAACACACACACACACACTTCTCCAAGAAGACCACGGATCATGTCAATTATTTTACCACCTACCAAGACGGTCTTGGCTTTAACAAACCAGCTCAGCTCAATGTTCATCAGGATCACCCACTCTCTAACGCCGCTAAGACCGTTAACACCAGCTCTAAGCGCTCCTTGTGTGTGTGTGTGTGTGTGTGTGTGTGTGTGTGTGTGTGTGTGTGTGTGTTCGTGTGTGTGTGTGACACTGCTAAGCTAGGTCATAACGTTGCTTCTCCTTTCATCTGTGCATGTCACAACTCATCAGTCTGACACCAGCAGATAAGCTCCATTCAGGATGTACATGCCAGGCTGCGTCTGAGACATGGAGTGTTCTCCATGCTAACACTAAAACTTGAAAGAGTATCAATGAGGTTGCCTCATTCACAGGCTCTCTCCCAGCTGCAGTCTAGCACCCAGCTGCAGTCTAGCACCCAGCTACAGGCTCTCTCCCAGCTACAGGCTCTCTCCCAGCTACAGGCTAGCACCCAGCTACAGGCTCTCTCCCAGCTACAGGCTAGCACCCAGCTGCAGTCTAGCACCCAGCTACAGGCTCTCTCCCAGCTACAGGCTAGCACCCAGCTACAGGCTCTCTCCCAGCTACAGGCTCTCTCCCAGCTACAGGCTAGCACCCAGCTACAGGCTCTCTCCCAGCTACAGGCTCTCTCCCAGCTACAGGCTCTCTCCCAGCTACAGTCTGGCACCCAGCTACAGGCTCTCTCCCAGCTACAGGCTCTCTCCCAGCTACAGGCTAGCACCCAGCTACAGGCTCTCTCCCAGCTACAGGCTAGCACCCAGCTACAGTCTGGCACCCAGCTACAAAGGATGTGCTTTTTCAACTGACCCCAGGAGTCATCACTAACAACATGCATCAACCTTGAATGGAGAAACACCCAAAGACACCCTATGACACCCAAAGACACCCTGAGACACCATAAGACATCCTAAGACATCCCAAGAAACCCTGAGACACCATAAGACATCCTAAGACATCCTCAACATCTAAGATGTGTGTGTGTGCGAGTGAGTCAGTGAGTGAGTGAGTGAGTCAGTGAGTGAGTGAGTGAGTGAGTGAGTGAGTGAGTGAGTGAGTGAGTGAGTGAGTGAGTGAGTGAGTGAGTGAGTGAGTGTGTGTGTGTGTGTGTGTGTGTGTGTGTGTGTGTGTGTGTGTGTGTGTGTGTGTACAGGCAGAGCAGGGGGCAGCCGTGGGGGTTCCTACCTCGCTATGATGAAAACAGAGAAGATTAGATGAAGCCTTCTGATTGGACTTGGAGGTAATTAAGATCAGACAGCAAGGAGAGATGATTGAGATAAAACATCTGTTGGGAGAGAGAGAGAGGGGGGAGTGAGACAGATAGACAAAGAGACAGAGGGGGAAGAGAGAGAGGAAGAGAGAGAGAGAGAGAGAGAGAGAGAGAGAGAGAGAAAGAGACAGACAGACAGACAGACAGACAGACAGACAGACAGACAGACAGACAGACAGACAGACAGACAGACAGACAGACAGACAGACAGACAGACAGACAGACAGACAGACAGACAGACAGACAGAGAGAGAGAGAAAGAGAGACCCATACATAAAATGACTGGTCGCCTTGTATAAAATAGACTGCTAAATGAGAGAGAGAGAGAGAGAGAGAGAGAGAGAGAGAGAGAGAGAGAGAGAGAGAGAGAGAGAGAGAGAGAGAGAGAGAGAGAGAGAGAGAGAGAGAGAGAGAGAGAGAGAGAGAGAGAGAGAGAGAGAGAGAGAGAGAGAGATAGGAGTGGTATTGCTGAGGAATTTCTAATCAGCTTTGGTCACCATTGCTATGACAGAAGAGCAACCTGTTGCCATGGTGACAACATGTCAAAACTGTTGGGAAATGTAACTGAAATAATAAAAAAAAAAATTCACAGACGTTTCTTCTAAGTAGCAAACAATGGGAGTTTTTATTTAAAAAATCATTATCCCAGACCAATGACTGTATATATGAATGGACAAAGCCATCGATCACGTGACACCACTCTTTCCTATGTGAAGACTCAATAGCGCATTGAAGCCAAATGAAGTCGGTTATGATGGCGTCTCATGGAGACATAACATACTTCAGGACGTACTCCAGGAACGTTGCAGGTTAGCTCAATGCTGCCCCTTCTCATTGAGCTACTCCAGTTGAAGGCCGACCGGGGTACTGCAGTCTGCCATTAGCAACTAAATGATCCAACTTCTTCTGTGTGTGATTTTTAAATAATAGGTTCAAGGATGTAGATCTGGTGTATTAGAAGCAATAATTGGTACCCTGATTGTTTTACAATGTTTTGTTTATTTACAGGAAGATCATGATGGGTCCTGTTTTCTACAAACAATGTGTGCAGTATGAAGGTCGGCCTTGAACTTCTGTGGCTACAATGAGAAGGGGGCAGTCGTTCTCCCCTGTCCCAGACAGTCTGGGGAAATAGGTGTCCTGGTGGTTAGTTTGTCGGACACACAAACACACACACACACACACACAAACACACAAAACATGGCAGCACAATGAATATGTCAGGAACCAGCAGGCTACCCCTATCCAGGCTCCACTCTCTTCACTCCAACTCTCCAATATGATATTTCCCTGTTTCATTTTGGCTGAAATACAGTAGAATGCTGTAATGAATAGAACCAGAGAGAAGGGCTTTATGAAAGAGAGGCCTTCTAAGGAAATCAATAACACTCTGTTTAGTTGAGATATTTGTTTGCCTCGACAGAAGGTAATCAAAACAGTAGGAGCCCTTGGGAATCTGTTTGAATTTGACATTTTTTTTCAATTCCATCTTTATTTTGATTTTTTAGATTTTTTACACTCACTCCTTGTCTGTTCTGTTGTTTCTACGGTTTGATATTATTCACTGAGCCTTCACTGACATTTTCAACTTGTCCCTGACTGAGTCTGTAATACCAACATGTTTCAAGCAGACCACCATAGTCCCTGTGCCAAGAACAGTACGATAACCTACATAAAGGACTATAGTACCGTAGCACTCACATCTGTAGCCATGAAGTTCTTTGAAAGGCTGGTCATGGCTCACATCAACGCCATCATCCCAGAAACCCTAGACACACTCCAATTCGCATACCGCTCCAACAGATCCACAGATGATGCAATCTCAATCGCACTCCACACTGCCCTCTCTCACCTGGACAAAAGGAACACCTATGTGAGAATGCTATTCATTGACTACAGCTCAGCGTTCAACACCATAGTGCCCTCAAAGCTTATCACTAAGCTAAGGATCCTGGGACTAAACACCTCCCTCTGCAACTGGATCCTGGACTTCCTGACGGGCCGCCCCCCAGGTGGTAAGGGTAGGTAACAACACATCTGCCATGCTGATCCTCAACACAGGGGCCCCTCAAGGGTGCGTGCTTAGTCCCTTCCTGTACTTCCTGTTCACCCATGACTGCATGGCCAGGCACGACACCAACACGTTTGCAGACGGCACAACAGTGGTAGGCCTGATCACCGATAATGATGAGACAGCCTATAGGGAGGAGGTCAGAGACCTGGCCGTGTGGTGCCAGGATAACAACCTCTCCCTCAATGTGATCAAGACAAAGGAGATGATTGTGGACTACAGGAAAAGGAGGACCGAGCACGCCCCCGTTCTCATGGACGGGGTTGTAGTGGAGCAGGTTGAGAGCTTCAAGTTCCTTGGTGTCCACATCACCAACAAACTATCATGGTCCAAACACACCAAGACAGTCGTGGAGAGGGCATGACAAAGACCTCATTCTGAGTCCTGCTGGGCCTCAAACCCTCGGCCTTGTTGTAGTAGTGTAGTGTAGTAAAGTAGTACTGTTGGAGTGGTGTAGTGGTGTAGTGGTGTAGTGTTGTAGTGTTGTAGTGGTGTAGTGGTGTAGTGGTGTAGTGTTGTAGTGGTGTAGTGGTGTAGTGTTGTAGTGTAGTAGTGTTGTAAAGTAGTGTTGTAGTGGTGTTGTGTCGTAGTGTAGTGTTGTAGTGTAGTAGTGTTGTAGTGTAGTGTTGTAGTGGTGTAGTGTTGTAGTGTTGTAGTGTTGTAGTGGTGTAGTGGTGTAGTGTAGTGTTGTAGTGGTGTAGTGTTGTAGTGGTGTAGTGGTGTAGTGTTGTAGTGGTGTAGTGTTGTAGTGTTGTAGTGGTGTAGTGGTGTAGTGTTGTAGTGGTGTAGTGTTGTAGTGTAGTAGTGTTGTAAAGTAGTGTTGTAGTGGTGTTGTGTCGTAATGTAGTGTTGTAGTGTAGTGTTGTAGTGTAGTAGTGTTGTAGTGGTGTAGTGTAGTGTTGTAGTGGTATAGTGGTGTAGTGGTGTAGTGGTATAGTGGTATAGTGGTATAGTGGTGTAGTGGTATAGTGGTATAGTGGTATTTCCATATAGATTGGTTGTCCTGTCTTGGCTGTCATTTCCGTTTTGATGGAACAGAGGAGGATGGAATGATGGTAATGGAATGGTGGTGATGGAATGATGGTGATGGAATGATGGTGATGGAATGGTGGTGATGGAATTATGGTGATGGAATTATGGTGATGGAATGGTGGTGATGGAATTATGGTGATGGAATTATGGTGATGGAATGGTGGTGATGGAATGGTGGTGATGGAATGATGGTGATGGAATGATGGTGATGGAATGGTGGTGATGGAATGATGGTGATGGAATGATGGTGATGGAATGGTGGTGATGGAATGATGGTGATGGAATGATGGTGATGGAATGTTGGTGATGGAATGGTGGTGATGGAATGATGGGGATGGAATGATGGTGATGGATTGATGGTGATGGAATGATGGGGATGGAACGATGGTGATGGAATGATGGTGATGGAATGGTGGTGATGGAATGATGGGGATGGAATGGTGGTGATGGAATGATGGGGATGGAATGGTGGTGATGGAATAATGGGGTGGAATGATGGGGATGGAATGGTGGTGATGGAATGATGGTGATGGAATGATGGTGATGGAATGGTGGTGATGGAATGATGGGGATGGAATGATGGTGATGGAATGATGGTGATGGAATGATGGGGATGGAATGATGGTGATGGAATGATGGTGATGGAATGGTGGTGATGGAATGGTGGTGATGGAATGGTGGTGATGGAATGATGGGGATGGAATGGTGGGGATGGAATGGTGGTGATGGAATGATGGGGATGGAATGGTGGTGATGGAATGATGGGGATGGAATGATGGTGATGGAATGGTGGTGATGGAATGATGGGGATGGAATGATGGGGATGGAATGGTGGTGATGGAATGGTGGTGATGGAATGATGGGGATGGAATGATGGGGATGGAATGATGGTGATGGAATGGTGGTGATGGAATGATGGGGATGGAATGGTGTTTTGCCATGGAGGAGAGGAGTGAGGGGCCAGAAGGCCTAAAACAAAATAGGCAGCAGGGAAACTCACCACTGTTCGCTGTAAGGTAATTTAATGAAACCACAGTATAACTGAGCACAAAAGTGACTACAGTGGTGTAAAGTACTAATTACTACTTAAAGAACTATTTAAGTAGTCTTGTTTGTTATCTGTACTTTATTTTACTATTAATATTTTTGACAACTTTTACTTTACTACATTCCTAAAGTAAATAATGTACTTTTTACTCCATACATTTTCCCTGACACACACATTTTTTAATGCTTAGCAGGACAGAAAATTGTCTGCACTTCTCAAGACAACATTCCTGGTCATCCCTTCTTCCTCTGATCTGGCGGACACACAAAACAAAAATGCTTAGTTTGTAAATTATGTCTGAGTGTTGGAGTGTGACCCTATTTACATTTTTAAAACAAGTGAATTGTGCTGCCTTGTTTGCTTAATATAAGGAATTTGAAAATATTTGTACTTTTACTTTTGATACTTAAATATATTTGGGGTGAGTTCTAGGTAGCTATAGGTTCATGTACTATAGTCAGGGCGCAGGTCACGACAATAACCCTTATAGTCCTACTGTTTTCCTGCTACATTTTGAAACGGTGTTCTCTGTTCTCCTATTAGTCTTATATCTCTTACAATGCAGCCGGGATTCAATCAGGCATGTTGTTGACAAGGGTACTGCATTGTCGACAAAGTCCCTTAAACACTGCTGTTAATGTTGGCGAAAAATTGCCAGCAGTGCACTGGTCGACAACGCATCTTTGATTGAATCCAAGCCTGTGTCTTTCTGCTATTAAAAACACTTAGTAGACATGTGGCATTACACCATCAGAGGACACCTTGTTTAAATACAGTCACACTCACCTTCATTAACGTGATGGCCCTGACCCCACATCACCCCAATTATTACACACATTACCGCCATCACTCTCCCTGCTACGCTGAGGAAAACACACGCACACAAACAGCAACCCCTGAGGCTTCCCCTGAGGCTCTGTGTTAAAGCAGTCCATATACCAGAAAAAACAGAAGTCCTGTTTTTGTAAAAACAAATGTTTTTTTTTTTTTTTTTTGTTTTGGATCCCTATTCGCTGTTGCAGCTTCTCTTCCTGGTGTCCACACAAACCATGAAATATGACAAAATACAGAACAATATTAGACAAGAACAGCTCAAGGACAGAAATAAATACATTTTTTAAAAAGCACGTTTCGGGTAGCCTTCCACAAGCTTCCCACAATAAGTTGGGTGAATTTTGGCCCATTCCTCCTGACAGAACTGGTGTAACTGAGTCAGGTTTTTAGGCCTCCTTGCTCGCACACACTTTTTCAGTTCTGCCCACAAATCATCTATAGGATTGAGGTCAGGGCTTTGTGATGGCCACTCCAATACCTTGACTTTGTTGTCCTTAAGCCATTTTGCCACAACTTTGGAAGTATGCTTGGGGTCATTGTCCATTTGGAAAACGCAAAGTACGTTAATCTCTAGGAGACAGAACACGTCTCCTTCCTCCTTTCTTAGTTCCAGTGAAGGGAAATCTTAATGCTACAACATACAATGACTTTCTAGAAGATTCTGTGCTTCCAACTTTGTGGCAACAGTTTGGGGAAGACCCTTTCCTGTTTCAGCATGACAATGCCCCGGTGCACAAAGCGAGGTCCATACAGAAATGATTCGTCGAGATCAGTTTGGAAGAACTTGACTGACCTGCACTGAGCCCTGACCTTGACCGCAGAATGAGGGAGAGCTCGGTTTGTTGTTTTGGAAAGTTTGGAAACTCTATTGAAAAAGTTACCTTTTGACCAAATCCGACTGTAGTACCATTGAGGACAGTGGTGTCTCTCTATCACAGGTGAAGGAGCTTTCCAAGCAGTAGTTACAATGACAAGAACATAGCTTCAAGTGTTTTGTCCAAATACTGGTTGAGTCAACTAATAAAAGAATGTACGACCTGACCAGAGAGGTCCAGGACCTGAAGAACAGTTTGCAGTTCTCCCAGGGTCAGAGAGGTCCAGGACCTGAAGAACAGTTTGCAGTTCTCCCAGGGTCAGAGAGGTCCAGGACCTGAAGAACAGTTTGCAGTTCTCCCAGGGTCAGAGAGGTCCAGGACCTGTAGAACAGTTTGCAGTTCTCCCAGGGTCAGCTCGATGAGTTCAAACAGGAGAACGGCAAGATGACAACAATCTGTAAGTAATTGAAAGAGGACATCAGTTCTGTATGTGAATCCATGATAACAATGACGGATACATCAGATTATCAATCAAGGCAGAACAACATGGTTGTGGACGAAATTGCAGAATCTCCACATGAGACCTGGACGGAGTCTGAAGACAAAGTGAGGGAAATTATCTCTGAGAAACTTAAGATGGACCACAGGAAGATTGAAGTGGAGCGTGCCCACAGGACTGGAAAACCCACCACCAGCCCAAGTGACAGACCCAGGCCGATGGTCGTCAAGTTCCTGAGGTTCAACGACAAGGCAGCTGTTCTGGAAAGAGCCATGAACTAGAGGGGAACGTATATCTTCCTCAACAAGGACTATCCTGAAGCTGTGCCCAGAAGAGGAAAGAACTTATCCCAGCCATGAAAGCTGCCAGACCGCGTGAGGACATTGCTTTCATCCACTTTGACAGGCTGATTGTCCACCCTCCCTCCCAAAAGCCGGGAATGGATGAGAGAGCCAAGCCTATGGGTTCGTAGCTTTAACCCCCCAGTAAAAACACACACACACACGCTTACACACAACTGATTAACGGACTGCTGAATATATTTTTTTTTCTCTTGCTCTGTTTGCTCTTTTCCATATTATGTCTATTGCTGATAAGCTACCCAGGAAGAGCTGAAAATAGCCCATATTAATATATGTAGCCTTAGAAATAAGGTTCATGAAATCAATAACTTGCTAACATCAGATAACATTCATATGCCATTTATAAGACTCTATAAGACTATAATTCATTTGATGATACAGCAGTAGCTCGTAATACAAGGACATAACATCTATAGAGGAGACAGTAATGCTTATGTTGGTCTGCACATGCACTGACTGTCAGAACTGTTAAGGCTCCATGGATTGATGAGGAATTGAAAAACTGTATGGTTGAAAGAGATGGGGCAAAAGGCGTGGCTAATAAGACTGGCTGCACATCTGACTGGCTGACTGACTGCAAATTTAAAAATGATGTGACTAAACTGAACAAAAAGAAGAAGAAACTATATTATGAAGTCAAGATCAATCATATAAAGAATGATGGAAAAACACTTCGGAGTACTTTAAATGAAATTATGGGCAGAAAGACAAATTCAACTCCATCTTTCATCGAATCAAGATGGCTTATTCATCACAAAACCATTTGATGTTGCCAATTTTTTAAATTATTACTTCATTGGCAAAGTGGGCAAACTGAGGGAGAAGTCATCGTACTCATGCATAAAAAAACGAATAATGAAAGAAAAGCATTAAGTAAGTTAGAATTTTGTTAAGTCAATAATGACAAACCTCCTGACATTGACAACTTAGATGGAAAGCTACTGAGGATGGTAGCTGACTAAGCGCCATGAAGGTCAAAATGACTTTATGCATATTTAACAGTACAATAGCCGCCCTCATGGAGCACCAATAGCCATCAATCAAATACATCAATTTAACTAGAAAAGCCTGGTCCTATTGGACCCCCCTTCAATTTAACTAGAAAAGCCTGGTCCTATTGGACCCCCCTTCAATTTAACTAGAAAAGCCTGGTCTTATTGGACCCCCTTCAATTTAACTAGAAAAGCCTGGTCTTATTGGACCCCCTTCAATTTAACTAGAAAAGCCTGGTCCTATTGGACCCCCCTTCAATTTAACTAGAAAAGCCTGGTCCTATTGGACCCCCCTTCAATTTAACTAGAAAAGTGTTCATATGACAGCGGTCAAAATAGTATATTATTGTCAGTTATTGGAGAAATTATTTGTGGCCTCACTCGTGCTTACAGTATGCTGTGCGTCTTCACGCAACAGTTGGATCTCATTTAGCTGTTATCCCTTTCCCTAACAGTCACCACAAATCTTCTTCACTTTCACTTGATTGCAACACTTCCCACAGACAAGTCGATTGCAGCTGAAATGGCTGTCACGGGTTCTGCCTACCTTGCATTTTCTCCTCCCCGGGAGCTGTGCTGCTTTGGCCCTCATACAGCATGTCTCTCACGTAGACCGTGTACCAGACTCATGATGAAGTCCCTCCTGCTCAGGGTGTTTTTCATGCACTGCTTGAACAACACGTGTGCGTTGATTGCAGCCAAGTCGAGCATGTTATAGAACACAGCAACGCGCTACCTGATATGGATCCTTTACCGGATATGGAAAGCCACAGCATGAATTATACATTTCTTCCCCACCATCTGAGTCATTTCTTTCAGATTTGTAGCTATACTAACGCAGCATGTACATCCATTCGACTTGGTGTTCTTACCATTAAACTGCTTGGATTTGGTGGACTGAGTTAGATACATTTCATTTAGAGATTATAATTACATTAGATCAATAAAAAAGAATGGCCCACCCTGTTCTTCATTCACAATTGGTGATTACATAATTAAGCATCTCACTCATCAACTCACCCATTCTCTACTATGCTTCATATATTTAATTGTTATACGTGTGAAATTAGTTTCGGTATAGTTTATGTTAAGTTTCGAGGCAGTTATCGGGGTGATTATCAACTGGGCACGGCACATTCAACTATCAGAGAATTAGCGGAGAAAACCGGGGGAAACCATTCAAAAAATGACATGCCCTCCTAAAACTGGTCAGAACTCTAGTTCTGTTCGTGGTTTTAAGATTCTAACAATGACAGTGTGTTGTATAGACTTATTTAGGAAGACATGATTTAAAAAATGGCAGATTTGAGAGTGGAGAGTTAGAATGAATGTGGAGAGTAAAGAGTAGAGAATGGAGAGTGAACATTGAGAATGGAGAATGGAGATTGGAGAGTGGAGATTGCGTATCTTCCCAACCTTCACCAACCTCTCCCCACAGAGATGTTCCTCACTACCCCTTATCTTTCCCCAAGCATCTTATTACTGCTGTGTGTGTCTTCCATTATGATGAGAGTGTGTGTGTGTGTGTGCGTCTGCGTGCGTGGTGCGTGCATGTGTGTGTGAATACAAACATCACACGCACACCTTTGCATGCTTGTATTCACACACTAACATACGCACGCACGCACACACGCGCACGCACGCAGAAACACACACTCAGAAACACACACATAAACACACACAGAAACACACACAGAAACACACACAGAAACACACACAGAAACACACACAGAAACACACACTCAGAAACACACACATAAACACACACAGAAACACACACAGAAACACACACAGAAACACACACAGAAACACACACAGAAACACACACACAGAAACACACACAGAAACACTTGCATGCTGTACTATTCCATTACTCAGTAGAGAACTTTCAACAATCTCCTCATACTTGACAAAAAGCACAAAAAGGTTCTTATGAAAAGAGTTCCTCAGGATGCCTCCTCCTCTTGTCTTGTGTGTGTGTGTGTGTGTGTGTGTGTGTGTGTGTGTGTGTGTGTGTGTGTGTGTGTGTGTGTGTATGTGTGTGTGTGTGTGTGTGTGTGTGTGTGTGTGTGTTACGGAACACAAATCTAAACACAAATAAAGTGTTTCATGAGATGAAATAAAAGATCCCAGCATTTTCCAAATGCACAAAAAGCTTATTTATGTAAAATATTGTGCACACATTTCTTTACATCCTGTTAAAAAGCATTTCTCCTTTGCAGGAGAATTTGATTAAACAGCTTGATTATTACACAGTTGCACCTTGTGCTGGAAACAATAAAATACCCATCTAAAATGTGCAGTTTTGTCACACAACACAACCATGAAGGTTAAATGTATAATACTGTATCATGAAGGTTAAATGTATAATACTGTATCATGAAGGTTAAATGTATAATACTGTATCATGAAGGTTAAATGTATAATACTGTATCATGAAGGTTAAATGTATAATACTGTATCATGAAGGTTAAATGTATAATACTGTATCATGAAGGTTAAATGTATAATACTGTATCATGAAGGTTAAATGTATATACTGTATCATGAAGGTTAAATGTATATACTGTATCATGAAGGTTAAATGTATAATACTGTATCATGAAGGTTAAATGTATAATACTGTATCATGAAGGTTAAATGTATATACTGTATCATGAAGGTTAAATGTATAATACTGTATCATGAAGGTTAAATGTATATACTGTATCATGAAGGTTAAATGTATAATACTGTATCATGAAGGTTAAATGTATAATACTGTATCATGAAGGTTAAATGTATAATACTGTATCATGAAGGTTAAATGTATAATACTGTATCATGAAGGTTAAATGTATAATACTGTATCATGAAGGTTAAATGTATAATACTGTATCATTAATGTTAAATATGAGGGGAATTGTAGACAGCTCAGCCTTGGGAATACCCTTAAAATGTATAGAAGAATACAATATACACTCACCGGCCAGGTTATTAGGTACACCACCCAGTTCAATATACACTCACCGGCCAGGTTATCAGGTACACCACCCAGTTCAATATACACTCACCGGCCAGGTTATCAGGTACACCACCCAGTTCAATATACACTCACCGGCCAGGTTATCAGGTACACCACCCAGTTCAATATACACTCACCGGCCAGGTTATCAGGTACACCACCCAGTTCAATATACACTCACCGGCCAGGTTATTAGGTACACCACCCAGTTCAATATAAACTCACCGGCCAGGTTATTAGGTACACCACCCAGTTCAATATACACTCACCGGCCAGGTTATTAGGTACACCACCCAGTTCAATATACACTCACCGGCCAGGTTATTAGGTACACCACCCAGTTCAATATACACTCACCGGCCAGGTTATTAGGTACACCACCCAGTTCAATATACACTCACCGGCCAGGTTATTAGGTACACCACCCAGTTCAATATAAACTCACCGGCCAGGTTATTAGGTACACCACCCAGTTCAATATACACTCACCGGCCAGGTTATTAGGTACACCACCCAGTTCACAAAAATGGATCGCTCCTAGAGACAGTGAGTCAGACTGTCGTGGCTGTCTATATAAAGCAGGCAGACAAGCAAGCAGGTTAATTGACAGGCAATCAGGTCTAGATCACTAGATCAATAACCACTAGATCAATAATCACTAGATCAATAACCACTAGATCAATAACCACTAGATCAATAATCACTAGATCAATAACCACTAGATCAATAACCACTAGATCAATAATCACTAGATCAATAACCACTAGATCAATAATCACTAGATCAATAATCACTAGATCAATAACCACTAGATCAATAACCACTAGATCAATAACCACTAGATCAATAACCACTAGATCAGACCTGCTGATGCTCAATGACCATTTAGATCAAGTTTCCTCAACCGGCGGCACAGAGGACAAATCTGACCCGCCAACAAAATTATTTGGAAAAGCTTTTTCTCCACCAATCAACGCAAAGAGAAATAGACAGAAATAATAATTGAATAGAGACATGGTAATCAGATCAGAATTATCATGTTTTTGTCACAGAATGCATTATGTACTAATAAGATGTGTTAAAAATGTTGTTCAATTTGAAGTGTAGGCCAATTAATTATACTAATATTATATACAAATTATGTTCTGGCCCGCCGACTATTAGCTCCGAAAAAATGTCAAACCTAGTTGACGAACCCTGATCTATCTAGATGTACAAATCTATTTGTTCCTGTGGAGTCAACATCATACGCGCGCACACACACACACACACACACACACACACACACACACACACACACACACACACACACACACACACACACACACACACACACACACACACACAGACACACACACACACACACACACACACACGCTCTGGGTTAGGGGTTAGGGGTTAGGGTTAGACATACAGACATACAGACAGACAGTATCAAGTATCAGGTCAATCTAAAGGAATGTGACCAATAAGCCTCGTCAGAATGTATTCTAAGAAGACTCCTAGTTTATACCGGTGCAAGACCATTGTGTTCAATGGAGGTCAGAAATGCTTTTGGGCGAATTTAATTCATATTTCATATGCCGGTGTCAATGCCAGATCTGACTGCCTACCCAATCTAACCGACCATCACACCGCTCTGCATCACAATACAAACCTTTTGGACGCTGATTCGCTACTTCTCTCCCACAACTCTGCCCCATAGTAACTGTTGCTACGACTGACAGACACGTGCGAGCAGTTTCAGGGAGAAGTGGGGGCAGGTTGGGAAAGCAAGGCGCTGAAACGAAAGCTAGCAATACGTTTATGATCTTTGTAGTAATATTATTTGAATCAGAAATCAATTTGTGTTGCTAGTTATAGCCTAATGTTAGCTAGCTAACATTGAAACTAGTTTGTTAGCGTTAGCTACCTGCAGATTCATAATACAGCTATGACAATGTTTGTATTGGTAGTATTATTTGGGTTCATAGCCAGCTACATGTCTAAACAAAGGACTCCACTTTGGCTGGATTATTAGATGACCCATCAAATTAGCCAGGTGTGTCTGGGGGTGATTACGGCCATCTATTGTATTTCATGAACATGTGCACATGTCTAGACAATAGAGACCCATCCACTTAGTAGATGGTTATTACATTTCCTTCACATGGCTCGGACAAGGCTTACTTTACATTACCAAAGCTACGGACATACAGAAGTATAACGACTGTGAAACACCCCTCAGTCATCTACACACGTCCTGTTACTATGGAGATTATATCGATCGACTTCTTTCGTCCCTTCTATCAATCTACAAGAAGAAACATAATTTAGGTTATTATCATAGAGGACTCACCCTTCAGTCTTGTCTGAATGAATATCTAAAATCTAATAATCAAATTGTATTTGTCACACGCATCGAATAAAACAAGAGTTTACCATTAAACGCTTGCTTATGAGCCCTTCCCAACGACGAAGAATAAAACTTTATAATAAATAGAAAAATAATAACACAAGGAATAAAATATACAAGACTGATGCTATATACAGGAAGTACCAGAACCATATCAATGTGGATGTCAGGCTCTGGCCATAGAGAAGCTTATTTGCTTCTCTATGTAACCATGGTCAGAGTCTGACAGGTTCTTTCTGTATTTGCTGGTGGTTTGTGATGGATCCCTAATTAGAGGCAGCTGCTGCGCATTGTCTCTAATTAGGGATCCTACATAGGTTTGTAGGTTTCACACCGGGTTGTGGGTCATTGTCTCTAATTAGGGATCCTACATGGGTTTGTAGGTTTCACACCGGGTTGTGGGTCATTGTCTCTAATTAGGGATCCTACATGGGTTTGTAGGTTTCACACCGGGTTGTGGGTCATTGTCTCTAATTAGGGATCCTACATGGGTTTGTAGGTTTCACACCGGGTTGTGGGTCATTGTCTCTAATTAGGGATCCTACATGGGTTTGTAGGTTTCACACCGGGTTGTGGGTTATTAATTCTCCAGTCACGGTGAAACAGTAAGTGTGGCAATTTACATTTTGTATCGTTTTGTTGTTTTGTGTTGGATAGTTCGTTCATGTCTATTATATACATAGTATTAAAAACATGTCGAACTATAATCCCTGCGCTGCATCTTGGTCGCTCCATACACCCACCCGTGACAGTGGAGCTATATACAGGAAGTACCAGTACCATATCAATGTGGAGCTATATACAGGAAGTACCAGTACCATATCAATGTGGAGCTATATACAGGAAGTACCAGTACCAGATCACTGTGGAGCTATATACAGGAAGTACCAGTACCAGATCAATGTGGAGCTATATACAGGAAGTACCAGTACCAGATCAATGTAGAGCTATATACAGGAAGTACCAGTACCAGATCAATGTAGAGCTATATACAGGAAGTACCAGTACCAGATCAATGTAGAGCTATATACAGGAAGTACCAGTACCAAATCAATGTGGAGCTATATACAGGAAGTACCAGTACCAGATCAATGTAGAGCTATATACAGGAAGTACCAGTACCATATCAATGTGGAGCTATATACAGGAAGTATCAGTACCAGATCAATGTGGAGCTATATACAGGGAGTACCAGTACCATATCAATGTGGAGCTATATACAGGAAGTACCAGTACCAGATCAATGTGGAGCTATATACAGGAAGTACCAGAACCATATCAATGTGGAGCTATATACAGGAAGTACCAGAACCATATCAATGTGGAGCTATATACAGGAAGTACCAGAACCATATCAATGTGGAGCTATATACAGGGAGTACCAGTACCAGATCAATGTGGAGCTATATACAGGAAGTACCAGAACCATATCAACGTGGAGCTATATACAGGAAGTACCAGAACCATATCAATGTGGAGCTATATACAGGAAGTACCAGTACCATATCAATGTGGAGCTATATACAGGAAGTACCAGAACCATATCAATGTGGAGCTATATACAGGAAGTACCAGTACCAGATCAATGTGGAGCTATATACAGGAAGTACCAGAACCATATCAATGTGGAGCTATATACAGGAAGTACCAGAACCATATCAATGTGGAGCTATATACAGGGAGTACCAGTACCAGATCAATGTGGAGCTATATACAGGAAGTACCAGAACTATATCAATGTGGAGCTATATACAGGAAGTACCAGAACCATATCAATGTGGAGCTATATACAGGAAGTACCAGAACCATATCAATGTGGAGCTATATACAGGGAGTACCAGTACCAGATCAATGTGGAGCTATATACAGGAAGTACCAGTACCAGATCAATGTGGAGCTATATACAGGAAGTACCAGAACCATATCAATGTGGAGCTATATACAGGAAGTACCAGAACCATATCAATGTGGAGCTATATACAGGGGGTACCAGTACCAGATCAATGTGGAGCTATATACAGGAAGTACCAGAACCAGATCAATGTGGAGCTATATACAGGAAGTACCAGAACCATATCAATGAGGAGCTATATACAGGAAGTACCAGAACCATATCAATGTGGAGCTATATACAGGAAGTACCAGAACCATATCAATGTGGAGCTATATACAGGAAGTACCAGAACCATATCAATGTGGAGCTATATACAGGGAGTACCAGTACCAGATCAATGTGGAGCTATATACAGGAAGTACCAGAACCATATCAATGTGGAGTTACATACAGGGAGTAACAGAACCAGATCAAAGTGCAGCGATACAAGGTATTTGAGGTAGATACACTACATGACCAAAAGTATTTGAACACCTGCTCATCAAACATCTCATTCCAAAATCATGGGCATTAATATGGAGTTGGTCCCCCCTTTGCTGCTTTAACAGCTTCCATCTTCTGGGAAGGCTTTCCACTAGATGTTGGAACATTGCTGCTATAACACAAAATTGTCTGAATGTATCCTGTAGCGTTAAGATTTCCCTTCACTGGAACAAAGGGTCCGAGCCCGAACCATGAAAAACAGCCCCAGACCATTATTATGTATTGATTGGATGTGAGACAAGGAGATAGGATGTGAGACAAGGATATAGGATGTGAGACAAGGAGATAGGATGTGAGACAAGGAGATAGGATGTGAGACAAGGAGATAGGATGTGAGGAATCTAGGAAAATAGTTTTGAGATTCACCCGTTGTTTTTATACTTGCCAACCAACCCCTCTCATCTGGCTGTAATGGACAAAGTTTTCCCAGTAGCTAATTAACAGATTACAACATCAATAGACACAAAGCTTTACTGTCGGGCACAGTCACAGGCAGACAGACCCAAGACAGGCCCAAGACTGAAAATTGGGTCTGTTTGTTATCTAAAAACAACACGCAATTAACTTGTTCCCCTATCCCACTACCCCCATTTACTGGAGGATCATTATTTTGTTTTTACACAACTCTTTGTCGAAGGAAATTGATTTCTGAATCAATTTGAAGGAAGACAGTGAGGTCTATAAAGGCCCTTTGGTGAGAGAGAGAGAGAGAGAGAGAGAGAGAGAGAGAGCACAGGAGAGAGGGAGAGATAGAGAGAGAGAGGGAGAGAGAGAGAGATAGAGAGAGAGGGAGAGAGGGAGAGATAGAGAGGGAGAGATAGAGAGAGAGAGGGAGAGATAGAGAGAGAGGGAGAGAGGGAGAGATAGAGAGAGAGAGGGAGAGAGGGAGATAGAGAGAGAGGGAGAGATAGAGAGAGGGAGGAACCAATGCTGCTGATTTTGAGGCAGTAATAACAGGGAGGCGCTGGGTGTGTCTGTCTAATTCTGGTAGGGACTCCATTAAATGAGACCAATGTTTACAATCATGATTGTTCTGGATGTGACTAGTGCAGGGGAGCAGTGCAAAACTAAGCTGCAGATTTGATGATGGCATTGGCTACCCTTAAGAAAAATATAGTTTACTTAACAAAGGTTACTTTTAAAAAAGTATTTCACTACATCCAAACTAGCTAAAACATACTTTAAAGTACTACTTAAGTAGTTTTTGGGGGTATCTGTACTCTGTACTACATTCCTAAAGACATACATTTTCCCTGACACATAAAAGTACTCGTTGTGGAAAAAAAAACACAGAAAAATGTTCCAATTCACGTAATTTGTCAAGAGAACATCCCTGGTCATCCCTACTGCCTCTGATCTGGTGGACTCACTAAACACACATGGTCTAGTTCATACACTTATCAAGAGAACATCCCTGGTCATCCCTACTGCCTCTGATCGGGTGGACTCACTAAACACAGTAGAGTAGAAACAGTAGAATGTGCTAGAATAGAAACAGTAGAATGTGTTAGAATAGAAACAATAGAATGCGTTAGCGTAGAAACAGTAGAATGTGTTAGAGTAGAAACAGTAGAATGCGTTAGAATAGAAACAGTAGAATGCGTTAGCGTAGAAACAGCAGAATGTGTTAGAATAGAAACAGTAGAATGTGTTAGAATAGAAACAGTAGAATGTGTTAGAATAGAAACAGCAGAATGTGTTAGAATAGAAACAGTAGAATGTGTTAGAATAGAAACAGTAGAAAGCATTAGAGTAGAAACAGTAGAATGCGTTAGAATAGAAACAGTAGAATGTGTTAGAATAGAAACAGTAGAATGCATTAGAGTAGAAACAGTAGAATGTGTTAGAATAGAAACAGTAGAATGCATTAGAGTAGAAACAGTAGAATGCGTTAGCGTAGAAACAGAAGAATGTGTTATAATAGAAACAGTAGAATGTGTTAGAATAGAAACAGTAGAATGTGTTATAATAGAAACAGTAGAATGTGTTAGAATAGAAACAGGAGAATGTGTTAGAATAGAAACAGTAGAATGTGTTAGAATAGAAACAGTAGAATGTGTTAGAATAGAAACAGTAGAATGCATTAGAGTAGAAACAGTAGAATGTGTTAGAATAGAAACAGTAGAATGCATTAGAGTAGAAACAGTAGAATGCATTAGAGTAGAAACAGTAGAATGCATTAGAGTAGAAACAGTAGAATGTGTTATAATAGAAACAGTAGAATGTGTTAGAATAGAAACAGTAGAATGTGTTTGAATAGAAACAGTGTTGATGATAATAACAAGCGTAGCCTCAGGATACATTTTTTTCATTACTGTTATGCTTCTAAGACTAGTGCTTAATCTGATGTACTGTATATTAGGCTAGCTATGTCATTGGTTGCCTGGAGGTCAGGGATGGGCAACTTTGATGGGGGTGGGGCCCCAAGAAATCTGAACTCATATCATGAGGGGCAGCAGTGCTCCCAGACCAATCAGAGCTGGCCTTAGTGCTAATTCTAATTTGTAAATTATTTCGCCACTATGGCCTATTTATTGTCCTACCTTCCTAACCTTACTGTATTTTGCACTACATTTTCACACTCTGTATATAGATTCTCTATTGTGTTATTGACTGTACGTTTGTTTATTCTCATGTGTAACTCTGTGTTGTTGTTTTTTGTCGCACTGCTTTGCTTTGTCTTGGCCAGGTCGCAGTTATAAATGAGAACTTGTTCTCAACTGGCCTACCTGGTTAAATAAAGGTGAAATAAAATAAAATAAAATAGTCTTGTGGGGGCACTAAGCGACATTTTGTTGTCCACCTCCCAGACACACCACTTAGCGACCCCCCTCTTAACAGAGGAGAGAAAAAGGTCTTAAGTACATTGAAGTACACATTTAGCGTAGCAAAAATGTTGCAGTTAGCAGTTATAAAGCAAGTTTGTTGCAATTCTATCCATTTTCCATGGCACGGAGAGAAGAGTTTGCAGCATTATAACTCAATACTACACATTTTTCCATGTGGCTGAGAGAAAACGTGCAGTTTTTAATATGAGACTGTATCTGAGTGAGACTAACAAAATCAATGGGGCCCCAGTAGGTCATTTTACCATGATTAATACATGTTTAGATAGCTGGCCACTAGTCTCATTTACCAATCTAAAAAAAACTATGTTTTGCTGACCTGGGCTAATTGAGTGACTGTCAGTGACTGACATAACATGCAAAAAACTTATAATACACAACCACATTTCAAACTCTTCTGCAGCTCAGTTGGTAGAACATAGTGTTTGGTCCTCTGCAGCTCAGTTGGTAGAGCATAGTGTTTGGTCCTCTGCAGCTCAGTTGGTAGAGCATAGTGTTTGGTCCTCTGCAGCTCAGTTGGTAGAACATAGTGTTTGGTCCTCTGCAGCTCAGTTGGTAGAACATAGTGTTTGGTCCTCTGCAGCTCAGTTGGTAGAGCATAGTGTTTGGTCCTCTGCAGCTCAGTTGGTAGAGGATAGTGGTTGGTCCTCTGCAGCTCAGTTGGTAGAGCAGGTTTGTTATAAACATGTCTAGCCATAGCAAACATGACCTATATACCTATATATTTGTTTATGAATTAAAATCACTCAGTCCATGATATGTGACCGACCGGCTTGATTCGGTCATATGGAGCAACATTTGAAATGGTGTTTTTTAAATTGGATGAAAGTAAAGAGATAGAAAATGGTATATCATACACTACAGTTCTGAAACAATCTGATATAAATTCTGTTTTGAAAGTCGATAAACTTCTATCCTACACTTTTGGCCCTTGAATGTTTTGGTCCCTACTGGAGAGCTCTTCTTTGGCTACACCCATTCAGCATTGTTCACACCCTTTTAAGCTTAAGCCCCACCCATCTCTTTAAATATTCACATGTGAGGCCATGTACTAAACAACTGAAGATTTCAAGACTAAAGGCTGGCTTATACTACGGGTGTGTATGTAAATTTTATCCGGAGAGCCAGAGTGAGCTCTGGCCGTTCGTAAAACTCAGAGCGTTGTCAGATTGGCCGTTTGTAAATTCAGAGCGTTTCGCTTTCTGATCGTTCAGAGCGCACACTGGACGTTCTGGACGAAAAGTAGGGTTGATCCGAGCGTTTAAATCTAACATCAGCTGTCAAGCACCCAAGCTAACTAACTAACGTTGGCTAGCTTGCTAGCTACTTCCAGACACAAATGAGAGAACAGCTCTCTGACCATTTTACTCACCCTTGCAGAGCTGGTTAAGGTGTTTTTAAATTATCCAGAGCATTGGTGACTGCAGCTGTGCTGCTGGCAACAATTTAATTATGCTTTTTTGCCAAAGTTTACTGACACCGGCCATATTCAACGGGTATTGAGCATTAGGCTATAACTAGTAATACAAATGGCTCTGAGATACAAATAATATTACTACACAGATCATACACGTAATGTTAGCTAGCTAGCCAGAAAGCAAACGTTAGCTAACTAGCTAACAGTACACTTTAACTTGAAATGAAAATGACTTTCTGACAAAGCTAGACCTGATACCACCTCTGTCTGTAACAGTGGAACAGAACAGTTAGACCTGATACCACCTCTGTCTGTAACAGTGGAACAGAACAGTTAGACCTGATACCACCTCTTTCTAGATAGATAGATAGATAGATAGATAGATAGATAGATAGATAGATAGATAGATGGTAGATAGATAGATAGATAGATAGATAGATAGATAGATAGATAGATAGATAGATAGATAGATAGATAGATAGATAGATAGATAGATAGATAGATAGATAGATAGGTACTTTATTGATCCCCCGGGGGGGAAATATTGATCCCCCGGGATCAATAACAGTGGAACAGAACAGTTAGAAATGATACCACCTCTGTCTGTAACAGACAGTGAGAATGCATCTCAGGGACATATCCCAAATTTCCACTTCACACACGTACAAGCAATTTTTTCCATCCCATTGTGTGATGTCCTCAAAGCTTTGGGTTCCTCTGTTGACTGCTACACTCTCCGGGCAGTATGTGTGTGTGTGTGTGTGTGTGTGTCTGCCTTTGTGTTCATTTCCATTTGGAAACCAAGTCATTTGGGAAACTGCTGAGTGTATCTAACTTCCTCCAGTCTCCGAACAAGAAAAAACACCTCATTTGCAATGCTTTCTGGGTCTGCAACTTTGTGTCCCAAATGGCACCCCTATTCCCTATAAAGGGCACTACTTTTGACCAGAGACTTATGGGCCCTGGGCTACAGTAGTGCACAAGCATAAAGGGTGCCATTTGGGACGCAGACAGGGTATTTTCTTGTCAAGTATTGGAGAGGATTTGCCAATCTTCACCTCAGGAATGTACTTAAAGACTCAATTTAACAAGTCTACTGTCTCTAGAGACTTCCTGTAGAGTGAGATTCTCTACTACACTTAAAAAGTACTCCATGAAAACACGGGTCGTTCTCTGCATCAGAAGACAATGAGGAAATGCTTAGTTTGTACCACAGAAGATGTAAAAAAATGAGTGTTTCTCTGCTCTAAGAGTTCCTTCATGGTGTACGTGTAATTACATTGGGATGCACCACTAACACACCTCATTAAACTAACTAAGAGCTTGACAATTAGCTTGTTAGTTGAATCAGGTGTATTTGCGGCTGGAGAAAAACCTGTGTCTTAGTGAGTAGGTCTACCACTTCCTCCTGGGTCGGGTCTCACCGAGGCTTGGACCCAGGACCTCTGCCTCGCAAACACACGTGACTGCCCTCCTTACCCAGTTGTGCCACGCAAAAAAGCTGAGTTTCACACCTGCGCACCGTCTGCAGAATGAAAGAATACTGGTTTAATGTCACAAGGTGGATAAGTGACAGGTTATCTAGGTCTGGGATTCAGAGTGAAGCAGAGGCAGAACACAAAATAACATGTTTTATTTTCTAAGGCAAGGTCAGCACGTTTGGCCTCCTTGAACACAAAAAACAGTGGGGTCTAAATTCACAGAAGTAAAGTTACATGCTCTGTCAATTAACCTCTAGGAATTGTAGTTCCTGATTACATGCAAATGAGTCAAAACTGTGACAAGAAGACCATCCCTCTTCATTGTATCTTTGTGATATGCCTATTATATCGAGTTAAATACCAAATACATACTTAATAACAAGGTAAACCCCTCCCACTGGAGACAGACAGACAGACAGACAGACAGACAGACAGACAGACAGACAGACAGACAGACAGACAGACAGACAGACAGACAGACAGCTGATAATCAAGTTCTTCCAACAGAGTTCTGTTTGATGCAGTGCCTTAGACTGCTGTGCCACTCGGCAGTGTGAAAACATGTGTGTCATTTTATTTTATTTGATCCTTTACAACAGTTGTTGTGCAGTGTCACTCTGTTTTCATAAAAATGTATGTTGTTTGCTGAGTCCCATAGCAACAGCAGTGTTACTGAGGTTTCATACGTCTAGGCAGAAGGAAAGCCATTAATTTCAGCTCTTTCTAGTGAAGTTTTGTTCTTTGTGAAGATAACACCGGGATGTATAGCAGTGGACAGGGGACTGGGAGGACAGAAAACAGCAATTAAAACAGTTCACACATCTATCTTCTCAAAGTGGTGCTAGTGCTAATCTCTGTTAACCCAGCTTCATATTGTAATCTTTGGAAACTATCGGGAACAGATGGCTGCCTGCACGCACGCACACCCATCAGGGAGAGAAATGGTACTGAAGCAGCACAAGAGAAAATCAAAGAAAGACCATTTGAAACTCAGCGTCTGTCCGTCTGTCTGTCTACAAGATAGTGCTCTGTCTTTAAGGGGTTCAGCTCATAGATGTGGGTTTTCTGCTCTGCAGGGAGAGCAGAAGATCACAAGGTTAGAGCTATTATAATTGTCTCTATGGATCGGCTATGAAGTAAAAAAAAAAAAAAAAAAAAAAAAAAATTACAATATATTCAGTTTCTCTTCTGGATATGCCAAATATTATACATCTTCTGTTCTGGATAGGCCATATATTATACATCTTCTGTTCTGGATATACCATATATCATACATATTCTGTTCTGGATATGTCATATATTTTACATCTTCTGTTCTGGATATGTCATAAGGAGCAGGAAGAGAAGTTACACACACACACACACACACACACACACACACACACACACACACACACACACACACACACACACACACACACACACACAGGGATAAAAGCTGTAAAAAACCTGACTGTTGACCCTGCTGCCAGCTCCATGACTAGTCAACCAGAGAGTAGACCCTGCTGCCAGCTCCATGACTAGTCAACCAGAGAGTAGACCCTGCTGCCAGCTCCATGACTAGTCAACCAGAGAGTAGACCCTGCTGCCAGCTCCATTACTAGTCAACTAGAGAGTAGACCCTGCTGCCAGCCCCATTACTAGTCAACCAGAGAGTAGACTCTGCTGCCAGCCCCATGACTAGTCAACCAGAGAGTAGACAATGCTGCCAGCTCCATGACTAGTCAACCAGAGAGTAGACCCTGCTGCCAGCTCCATGACTAGTCAACCAGAGAGTAGACCCTGCTGCCAGCTCCATGACTAGTCAACCAGAGAGTAGACCCTGCTGCCAGCTCCATGACTAGTCAACCAGAGAGTAGACCCTGCTTCCAGCTCCATGACTAGTCAACCAGAGAGTAGACTCTGCTGCCAGCTCCATGACTAGTCAACCAGAGAGTAGACAATGCTGACAGCTCCATGACTAGTCAACCAGAGAGCGCTCCACAGGTGCTGCCATGCTTTTGTGTGTGCTAGTGTTTGTGCAAGTGTGTGTTCTTGTTTCTGTGTGTCTGTGCCTGTTAGTGTCTGCATGTGTTAAATGGGGTCCTGCGAGGGTACTGTCTCTCTGTGTGTTAAATGGGGTCCTGCGAGGATACTGTCTCTCCGTGTGTTAAATGGGGTCCTGCGAGGGTTCTGTCTCTCTGTGTGTTAAATGGGGTCCTGCGAGGGTACTGTCTCTCCGTGTGTCTGCACTCCTCCCTCTGATGGTTCTTCCCCCTCTGGGTCGAAAACAAACCCAAAAAATGTTTTGCCTTCAGAGCCAAACCTCAAATCCCAACAAGTCTGAATGAGCCGCAGTGTAATCTGCTAGTCCTAACATTATATTTGGGACAGGGCCTAAATATAAAACATACTTTCATCCCCCCTCTCTCTCTCTGTAGGTTACATAGACCAGAGCACGTTAAAACCACAGAATCTGAAATGAATATATCATGTCAGAGATGTTTTCCTAAGCAAGGCAGTGGACACTGGACTGATTATTCTGAGGCTGGAGTAACTGAACGGTGCTCTCTCTCTCTCTCTCTCTCTCTCTCTCTCTCTCTCTCTCTCTCTCTCTCTCTCTCTCTCTCTCTCTCTATCTCTCTGTTTCTCTCTCTTTCTCTCCCCTTTCTTTTTCTCTCTCTCTGTCTCTGTCTCTCTCTCCTTTCTATTCTCTCTTTATCTCTCTCTCTCTCCTTTCTATTTCAATCTTTTGGTTAATACATGATTCCATATGTGTTACTTCATAGTTTTGATATCTTCACTGTTATTCCACAATGTAGAAAATAAGCACCTTCAGTCACAGACCTATCCCACCAAGGTGTGCCAGAGAGTTCCGTCGGAAACATAGACCTGGATCTTTTGGGGTGTTTGGACCTAGTTTAACAATTATGCATCCATCCGTGAGTAACTCTGGTCTGTAATCACTCATTCACTCAGGACTTATTTATTCATTCAGGACTGTATATATATATATATGTTCCATCATATCTTGTGCAATATTGTAAGTAATTATTGTATTTAACTTACATAGTCATTCACTCAGGAATGCATATTAGTTTCCTGTCAGTTGTATCTTTTGCATTGCTTTTAGTATATTGAATGTGCAATACGTGCATTTATCTGTAATTAAACCCTGCGCACTAAGGACTGTATTTTAAGGGAATTACTATTATTACCCCAAATTATATCATACACACATTTAGCTATTTAAGTATCTCTTCCTGTCATTTACCTGTACAGTTAATGTAACCATGCAAATATCTATCTATCTATCTATCTATCTATCTATCTATCTATCTATCTATCTATCTATCTATCTATCTATCTATCTATCTATCTATCTATCTATCTATCTATCTATCTATCTATCTATCTATCTATCTATCTATCTATCTATCTATCTATCTATCTATCTATCTATCTATCTATCTATCTATCTATCTATCTATCTATCTATCTATCTATCTATCTATCTATCTATCTATCTATCTATCGCTCATCGTGCCAAGTTGAAGTGCTGCTGTTAGCAAAACATGTGGAGTTAATACATAGTTATTTTTCATAAACTATTTATCCTCTGTGGCTAAATTATATTCACCAGTGTATTTTGAACATTGACAGCAGGAGTTTTTAATTTATTTGTATTAATTAGTCACCCAATCAAGGCAGGGCCCCCCAGTTACCCACGTTGGCCTCCTTCCTCCTCTCCTCCCCCCATCTGATGAGTAGCAGAGCGACTGCAGCAGGCTGTCCACCTTCGTTGAGAGCGGGCTCCTCCTGCGGTTGCAATAAAAAAATACAAAATATATACTACATTTATAATACATATATAATATACACAGTATATATTTTCTTTATGAAAAAAGAATTGTAAAAAACATACACACACACACCAAGTCTGGTGATCAGCCCCGGTAATCCCCTGCATTAAATTGGCCCTGTCTACAGTATCCCTCTCCACAGACCTCCAGCCTCCAGCCTCCAAATGCTCATCCCCAGTTCAGAGCCTGGGCTGTGGGGCTGATCATGGCTCTCTCCCCTGTAGCCTCCAACGCTAACTCTGTGTGTAATATGATCAGGGTCTAGCGGAGCCAGGAGGCCTCGGGACAGCTGTTGTGATGATCGGTGCTCCTCTCTGATTTGTCTGTCTGTGAGAGTTTGGGACGGAAAGCAATGCACTCACACACACACACACACACACACACACACACACACACACACACACACACACACACACACACACACACACACACACACACACACACACACATAGATTTTCTCTTTAACACACATGCACACTCATATATAGATATTATGATACACACACACACACACAGATAGGTGGGTGGAAGTCTGTCACAACAGAGATAGGTGGTTGGATGTAAGTCATAACAGAGATAGGTGTGTGGATGTCTGTCATAACAGAGATAAGTGGGTGGATGTCTGTCACAACAGAGATAGGTGGGTGGATGTCTGTCACAACAGAGATAGGTGGGTGGATGTCTGTCATAACAGAGATAGGTGAGTGGATGTCTGTCATAACAGAGATAGGTGAGTGGATGTCTGTCACAACAGAAGTAGGTGGGTGGAAGTCTGTCACAACAGAGATAGGTGTGTGGATGTCTGTCATAACAGGTAGGTGGGTGGATGTCTGTCACAACAGATAGGTGGGTGGATGTCTGTCACAACAGAGTTCGGTTTGTGGATAACTGTCATAACAGAGATAGGTTGGTGGATGTCTGTCATAACAGAGATAGGTGAGTGGATGTCTGTCACAACAGAGATAGGTGGGTGGATGTCTGTCACAACAATTGTGGGTTACACTCAAATAAGTGGCAACCCGGTAAAAGGAACTCACTTACAATCACAAGATGCTACTATGTAAATACAGCTACTGTAGCAGATAGCTTCTCACAACCTGTACGGTATATATCTAAGCTAGGATCTTTGTGCTCATCTATCTTGGCAGATGCAGTTTTACAAGCTAGGGCTCTATTTAATCAGATTCGCTTTAGCCGACACCCGCATAGCGGTTGTTTTGGCGGTGTTGGCGGTAGGACTGCATTAGAGCTGTGAAATCCACAAGCAGCTCCTGGCGTTATACTGAAAGTGGACATTATACTGAAAGTGGACATTATACTTAAAGTGGACATTATACTGAAAGTGGACATTATACTGAAAGTGGACATTATACTGAAAGTGGACATTATACTTAAAGTGGACATTATACTGAAAGTGGACATTATACTGAAAGTGGACATTATACTGAAAGTGGACATTATTCTGAAAGTGGACATTATACTGAAAGTGGACATTATACTGAAAGTGGACATTATTCTGAAAGTGGACATTATACTGAAAGTGGACATTATACTGAAAGTGGACATTATACTGAAAGTGGACATTATACTGAAAGTGGACATTGCCATTGGCTGCACCGAACTGCATTAAGACAAATCCCACGCAGCCTTGTTAACAAGTTCAAACACTGGATTGTGAGATGTAATCTACACCTTGATTAGGCTGATATTTTGTTTAATGATTTTCAATTTGAGCATTATTATTTTTATATAGGCTACACTTTCTCTCCTGAACTTCTAACGTGAATGAGATTGGTGTGGCTTCGTGACAATGATCAAGAGCAGCTGCTCCAACGCAGTTACACCTCCGACATCATCAAACATCAGCTAACATTGACTATCGCCAGTTAATGCTTCATCTGATAGAATCTAAGACTTTGTATTCATGATTCCTCTGCAGTGGAAATATTCACGTAACCACGGCCATACAGAATGTGATTATAATTGTGAACACACTAAGGAATCCTGTCTCTAGTCACACGTTCGGACGCACACATGAAACACGCACACACACACACACACACACACACACACACACACACACACACACACACACACACACACAGTCATGTGATTATAAAATTGAAAGAACCAAGGAATGTTCTAGTCCCTTTCTTCTCAATGTAGAGAACAACAGGTGTAGGGTTGTCTACAGTATGACTGGACAGGTGTAGGGTTGTCTACAGTATGACTGGACAGGTTTATCTACAGTATGACTGGACAGGTGTAGGGTTATCTACAGTATGACTGGACAGGTGTAGGGTTGTCTACAGTATGACTGGACAGGTGTAGGGTTGTCTACAGTATGACTGGACAGGTTTATCTACAGTATGACTGGACAGGTGTAGGGTTGTCTACAGTATGACTGGACAGGTGTAGGGTTGTCTACAGTATGACTGGACAGGTGTAGGGTTGTCTACAGTATGACTGGACAGGTGTAGGGTTGTCTACAGTATGACTGGACAGGTTTAGGGTTGTCTACAGTATGACTGGACAGGTGTAGGGTTGTCTACAGTATGACTGGACAGGTTTATCTACAGTATGACTGGACAGGTGTAGGGTTGTCTACAGTATGACTGGACAGGTGTAGGGTTGTCTACAGTATGACTGGACAGGTTTATCTACAGTATGACTGGACAGGTGTAGGGTTGTCTACAGTATGACTGGACAGGTGTAGGGTTGTCTACAGTATGACTGGACAGGTGTAGGGTTGTCTACAGTATGACTGGACAGGTTTATCTACAGTATGACTGGACAGGTTTAGGGTTGTCTACAGTATGACTGGACAGGTGTAGGGTTGTCTACAGTATGACTGGACAGGTTTATCTACAGTATGACTGGACAGGTGTAGGGTTGTCTACAGTATGACTGGACAGGTGTAGGGTTGTCTACAGTATGACTGGACAGGTGTAGGGTTGTCTACAGTATGACTGGACAGGTTTATCTACAGTATGACTGGACAGGTTTAGGGTTGTCTACAGTATGACTGGACAGGTGTAGGGTTGTCTACAGTATGACTGGACAGGTTTATCTACAGTATGACTGGACAGGTGTAGGGTTGTCTACAGTATGACTGGACAGGTTTATCTACAGTATGACTGGACAGGTGTAGGGTTGTCTACAGTATGACTGGACAGGTTTATCTACAGTATGACTGGACAGGTGTAGGGTTGTCTACAGTATGACTGGACAGGTGTAGGGTTGTCTACAGTATGACTGGACAGGTTTATCTACAGTATGACTGGACAGGTGTAGGGTTGTCTACAGTATGACTGGACAGGTGTAGGGTTGTCTACAGTATGACTGGACAGGTTTATCTACAGTATGACTGGACAGGTTTAGGGTTGTCTACAGTATGACTGGACAGGTGTAGGGTTGTCTACAGTATGACTGGACAGGTTTATCTACAGTATGACTGGACAGGTGTAGGGTTATCTACAGTATGACTGGACAGGTGTAGGGTTGTCTACAGTATGACTGGACAGGTTTATCTACAGTATGACTGGACAGGTGTAGGGTTGTCTACAGTATGACTGGACAGGTGTAGGGTTGTCTACAGTATGACTGGACAGGTGTAGGGTTGTCTACAGTATGACTGGACAGGTTTATCTACAGTATGACTGGACAGGTTTAGGGTTGTCTACAGTATGACTGGACAGGTGTAGGGTTGTCTACAGTATGACTGGACAGGTGTAGGGTTGTCTACAGTTTGACTGGACAGGTGTAGGGTTGTCTACAGTATGACTGGACAGGTGTAGGGTTGTCTACAGTATGACTGGACAGGTTTAGGGTTATCTACAGTATGTATGACTGTAGTCTGCTCTTCTATGCATCAGTTCTAGGTACCATCTGTTTCACCGATTATTGCTTTCATCCATAATAATGATCTGGTCTCACACTTGCCTGGTACCTGAGTAGAGAATGGATGAGGCAGGTTTACGTGTGTATTTGTGTTTGGTTTTACTCTCTAACTGTGGACATTTCACCTGTCACAAGGAAAATAGCTATTTTAGGGTTAGATTTAGGGTTAGGGTTAGAATTAGGATTAGGGTTATATTTAAGATTAGGGGACAGTTAAGGGTTAGGGGTTAGGGAACATATTTTTTAATGGGAATAAATGTTTTGGTCCTCACAAGGATAGTAAAACAAAATGTGTGTGTGTGTGTTTGTCACAGTATGTCCAAGGCCATCAATCAAAATGTGAAGAAAGAGAGAGAGAGAAAGAGAGAGAGAGTATGTAGGTCTGAGTGTTTGTTTGTGTATGTGTCTGTGTGGGTGTATGTGAGTGTGTGTAGCCTGTTAGCACCAAGTGAGAGACCCTGCCTGGAAAATGCATGAGGTAGGACTACCTCTGTTCAAAAATGTACCTCCACTTTCAGTCTTTTTTCAGTTTTTAACTGATATATAAGACATGGGCTCTCAGCACAGCCTATATTTAACTGATATATAAGACATGGGCTCTCAGCACAGCCTATATCTTGGATGCCCTGAATCACAAGATATAATTTCCATGGTATTCCCCAAAGAAAAGCATAAACATGATAGAAAACTAAAGAGAGTAATCTGAATCTGGGCCCTAGTCTCTCCCCAGCTCAGAGACCCAGCTGAAAGCACAGACACCAGACACCAAGCACCAGGGCTGGATTAGAAATCTAACACACATTTTCAACTGGGTCTCTGAGCTGGGGAGAGAATAGGGCCCAGATTCAGATTGCTCTCTGTATTCCTACAGGGCCCAGATTCAGATTGCTCTCTGTATTCCTACAGGGCCCAGAGTCAGATTACTCTCTGTTTTCCTACAGGGCCCAGAGTCAGATTACTCTCTGTATTCCTACCGGGACCAGTCAGATTACTCCCTGTATTCCTACAGGGCCCAGTCAGATTACTCTCTGTATTCCTACCGGGACCAGTCAGATTACTCCCTGTATTCCTACAGGGCCCAGTCAGATTACTCTCTGTATTCCTACCGGTGCCCAGAGTCAGATAACTCTCTGTATTCCTACAGGGCCCAATCAGATTACTCCCTGTATTCCTACAGGGCCCAGTCAGATTGCTCTCTGTATTCCTACAGGGCCCAGTCAGATTACTCTCTGTATTCCTACAGGGACCAGAGTCAGATTACTCCCTGTATTCCTACCGGGCCCAGAGTCAGATTACTCTCTGTATTCCTACCGGTGCCCAGAGTCAGATAACTCTCTGTATTCCTACAGGGCCCAGTCAGATTACTCTCTGTATTCCTACCGGTGCCCAGAGTCAGATAACTCTCTGTATTCCTACAGGGCCCAATCAGATTACTCCCTGTATTCCTACAGGGCCCAGTCAGATTGCTCTCTGTATTCCTACAGGGCCCAGTCAGATTACTCTCTGTATCCCTACCGGTGCCCAGAGTCAGATTACTCTCTGTATTCCTACAGGGCCCAGTCAGATTACTCTCTGTATTCCTACAGGGACCAGAGTCAGATTACTCCCTGTATTCCTACCGGGCCCATAGTCAGATTACACCCTGTATTCCTACAGGGACCAGAGTCAGATTACTCCCTGTATTCCTACAGGGACCAGAGTCAGATTACTCCCTGTATTCCTACTGGGCCCAGAGTCAGATTACTCCCTGTATTCCTACAGGGACCAGAGTCAGATTACTCTCTGTATTCCTACTGGGCCCAGAGTCAGATTACTCCCTGTATTCCTACAGGGACCAGAGTCATATTACTCCCTGTATTCCTACAGGGACCAGAGTTAGAGACGCTGAGATGTAATTTATTCGCTGTTTGTCTGCGAGGTGAAACGCAACCACAAAACCACATAGCTCAAACCCCAACTCTCATCGCAAATGACAATGTATCCCCAACACAGAGCCCTTTGGGATCTGGTCAAAAAAAGTGTAGGAACTACTCCATGTTGACATGAGGAGAGGGATACAGGAACTACTCCATGTTGACATGAGGAGAGGGATACAGGAACTACTCCATGTTGACATGAGGAGAGGGATACAGGAACTACTCCATGTTGACATGAGGAGAGGGATACAGGAACTACTCCATGTTGACATGAGGAGAGGGATACAGGAACTACTCCATGTTGACATGAGGAGAGGGATACAGGAACTACTCCATGTTGACATGAGGAGAGGATACAGGAACTATTCCATGTTGACATGAGGAGAGGGATACAGGAACTACTCCATGTTGACATGAGGAGAGGGATACAGGAACTACTCCATGTTGACATGAGGAGAGGGATACAGGAACTACTCCATGTTGACATGAGGAGAGGATACAGGAACTACTCCATGTTGACATGAGGAGAGGGATACAGGAACTACTCCATGTTGACATGAGGAGAGGGATAGAGGAACTACTCCATGTTGACATGAGGAGAGGGATACAGGAACTACTCCATGTTGACATGAGGAGAGGGATACAGGAACTACTCCATGTTGACATGAGGAGAGGGATACAGGAACTACTCCATGTTGACATGAGGAGAGGGATACAGGAACTACTCCTGCAGGGCTGAATCCTGACTTGAGACACTGGCAACTTGAACACAAATCTTCCATTGACATTCCTGCATGATTGATGAGCATACACATCTCAAGGTAGGAGCTCACCCACCTGTCTGTCATAATGCTGTGTGTGTGTGTGTGTGCCCATCATCATCATCATCATCATCATTCCTGTCATGGATCTATATCTCTCTCAACCATCCATGCGATTGGACTGTGAGATGTCAGCTCAAGCAACTTATTAACAGACTTGCTAATTTGTATCTATCAGCTTCTATGGAAACTGCAGCGCAAGACTTAGCCTGACTAACCCATAGCCCTTTTCAACTAAAATGTACTGTTGTTAAATGAACACAATAACACCAATCAAGATATTCCCTTCCTCTGAATCATTTTAAGCAGCTAGTCGGTCCCAATTAATTTCTTATTTTAAACTTTTTAGGAAAGTTTCTTCAGCCTCTAGATAATGAAACTGTTTTGACCAACGGATTCTTCTCCATTCATTAGCTGGATGAGTGTTAAAAACAGCCCCAGTCCCAAATGACACCCTATTCCCTATAAAGGGCATTATAAGGCCCCGGTCAAACGTAGTGCACTATAAAGGGAATAGTGTGCCATTTGGGATGCAGACCGTTTCTTTAATTGCCACGGTTCGATCGCTATGAGGGCAGGAGCATGCA
The DNA here is from genome assembly GCA_023634145.1 of Thymallus thymallus. NCBI lineage: Eukaryota > Metazoa > Chordata > Actinopteri > Salmoniformes > Salmonidae > Thymallus > Thymallus thymallus. The sequence goes on from CM042411.1 coordinate 28,959,792, forward strand.
ATTACAGGAGAGAGAGAGAGAGAAGAGAGGGATGGAAAGAGGAGGAGGAGAGGAGGAGAGGAGGAGGAGAGGATGAGGAGAGGAGGAGGAGAGGAGGAGGAGAGGAGGAGGAGGAGAGGATGAGGAGAGGAGGAGGAGAGGGGGAGAGGAGGAGGAGGAGAGGAGGAGAGGAGGAGGCGAGGATGAGGAGAGGAGGAGGAGAGGGGGAGAGGAGGAGGAGGAGGAGAGGAGGAGAGGAGGAGAGGAGGAGAGGAGGAGGAGAGGAGGAGGAGGAGAGGAGGAGAGGAGGAGGAGAGGATGAGGAAAGGAGGAGGAGAGGAGGAGAGGATGAGGAGAGGAGGAGAGGATGAGGAGAGGAGGAGGAGAGGAGGAGGAGAGGATGAGGAGAGGATGAGGAGAGGGGGAGAGGAGGAGGAGGAGAGGAGGAGAGGAGGAGGAGAGGATGAGGAGAGGAGGAGAGGAGGAGGAGAGGGGGAGAGGAGGAGGAGAGGAGGAGAGGAGGAGAGGAGGAGGAGGAGAGGAGGAGAGGAGGAGAGGAGGAGGAGGAGAGGAGGAGAGGAGGAGGAGAGGAGGAGGAGAGGGGGAGAGGAGGAGGAGAGGATGAGGAGAGGAGGAGAGGAGGAGGAGAGGGGGAGAGGAGGAGAGGAGGAGAGGAGGAGGAGAGAAGGAGAGGAGGAGAGGAGGAGAGGAGGAGAGGAGGAGAGGAAGAGAGGAGGAGGACAGGATGAGGAGAGGAGGAGGAGGAGGAGGAGGAGAGGAGGAGGAGAGGAGGAAGACAGGAGAAGGAGAGGAGGAAGAGAGGAGGAGGAGAGAGATGGTTCTTTAAAGAGAGAAAACAAAGTAGAAATAAAGAGAGAATGTTTAGAACTTCTTGGCTCAGAAGACATCAGGGTGGTAGTAGGTAATGAAAAGGGGAGGGGAGGTAGTAGGTAATGAAAAGGGGAGGGGAGGTAGTAGGTAATGAAAAGGGGAGGGGAGGTAATAGGTAATGAAAAGGGGAGGGGAGGTAGTAGGTAATGAAAAGGGGAGGGGAGGTAATAGGTAATGAAAAGGGGAGGGGAGGTAATAGGTAATGAAAAGGGGAGGGGAGGTAGTAGGTAATGAAAAGGGGAGGGGAGGTAATAGGTAATGAAAAGGGGAGGGGAGGTAGTAGGTAATGAAAAGGGGAGGGGAGGTAATAGGTAATGAAAAGGGGAGGGGGACCATTTGAATAATTGCCGACAAGGTGAAAATCTGTCAATGTGCTCTTGAGCAAGGCACTACTTTGCTCCAGGGGCGCTGTACTACTATGGCCAACCCTGTAAAACAACACATTTCACTGCACCTATCTGGTGTATGTGGCAATAAAACGTTTTATTGTATTATTTGTTTAAACTTAGAACTGCATCTCTAGGTATTACAAGTACATTATAACAAGTATATTAATTTAAGATTATCAAGGATATAACGCCAACACAAGACCAACAGAAGAGTCCCTATCATGCAAGACAAAATGAAAAGCACAGCATTATTTATTGCTTGAGAGAGAAGCCATTATGGAAGTCTCTCCTTCTAGTAACCTACAGAATGGAGTTTTTGGAACTCCTATTCTAGCTGTGTGTCGTACAGCCCATGAAAAGCACTTGAACAACTGAACCATTAGGAAGACTAAACCACCTCAGCACTAAACCACCTCAGCACTAAACCACCTCAGCACTAAACCACCTCAGCACTAAACCACCTCAGCACTAAACCACCTCAGCACTAAACCACCTCAGCACTAAACCACGTCAGACAGAATCATTGTCGGAGAAACATTTCACCCCTCAGATAGCTGGCTAAGGAATCGTCTCTCTCTCTCTGTCTCTCTCGTGTGCGTGTTTCTCCAAATGTTTCTCCAAACATTGCTGGAGAAAATGTCACCCCTCAGATAGCTGGGAGAACTGACGACTCAGAACTGATCCTGTTAGAGGTGCTAAAGCATTTTGTCTCTCTCTCTCTCTCTCTCTCCCTCTCTCCCTCTCTCTCTCTCTCTCTGAACTGACATCACTCTGTCAATACCACTCTCGCTCTCTTTTTCTGCGTTTTTGACAAAAATATTAACTGTGCTAGTTGTTCAGGCTCTGGTCTTGTCCCATCTTGATTACTGTCTGGTAATATGGTCAGGTGCCGCAAAGAAATACCTATCAAAGCTGCAGCTGGCTGAAAAGATAGCAGCACGCCTTGCCCTTAACATCGCATACAGAACATATAACGACACAAGGTGAGACCCAGATGCAGGAGGAGACACAGGAGGCAGATGGTTTGAGCTGGGGCAGGCAAAGGCAGGTCGAAGACAGGCAAGAGTTCATAAACCAGATCAGAGTCCAAACGGTACAGGGCGGCAGGCAGGCACGAGGTCAGGGCAGGCAGAATGGTCAGGCAGGCGGGCTCAGTGTCAGGACAGGCAAGGGTCAGAACCAGGAGGACTAGAAAAACAGAGACTGGGGAAAAACCAGGAACTAGGAGAAAACCACTGGTTGATTAGGCAAACAAGACGAACTTGCCCAGACAGACAGAAAACACAGGTATAAACACACTGGGGATAATGGGGAAGATAGACGACACTTGGTGGGGGGTGGAGACAAGTACAAAGACAGGTGAAACAGATCAGGGTGTGACAGAACTAACATCAACAACATGCATGATAGTCTTGTATGCTTGAGGGTTGAGGAGAAATTGTCTACTTCACTTATAGTCTTTTAAACAAAACAATTGTGTGTTGAAAATGCCTAACCACTTGTATGATCTATTTCCACACACTTCAAACAGACATACCCCATGAAGCTATTTTCACTATCACATTTACCAGGGCACTTTCTGCCATTGGCATGACAGGGCTGGGTTTTAATTAATAAAACAAGTTGTAGGTGTGTCAAGACTTGGCCCCTCACTGGCCAATCATAGGCCTATATTTTATGAAGAGGAGGAGGAGAGATACGACCCTAGATGTGTCACGATGCATATTGACAGGACGAGAAGCAGAACTTTGGTGGAGCGACATTCCTTTTTATTAAACTTGTTAAAGTAACAAGTACCCAAAAATAAACAAGGAGAGTAATACAAACGTGAACTGACGTGACACATACAAGAACCCACACCCAGGTGACAAACACAGGAACTTAAATAGAATCCCCAATTAGAGACAACACGAGACAGCTGTCTCTAATTGGGGATAGAAATGAACAACCACAAAAGACACCTGGTGAAACTGCCAAGCTCTAACCGCGGCCCTCCAACTCCCCACTAGAGGGAGCCAGAGACATGCCACAGTCAGAACCTGACAAGATGGACACAGAACGTCTAAACCCCTATAGCTGAACTGGATAATCCTATATCAGCTGATGTGAGAAAAGGAGCGTGCTGAGTCAGCGATATAGAGGACCAAATAGAGTAAATGTCCTATATAATATAATAATATAAAACCAATATACTAATTTAAGTGAATCTTTAAAAAAAATACTGAATCCATTCAAAAACTGTCTTTGAAATGTTCACTTATGGTTCCCTGTTGTAATATACTACTGTCAGGTGGTGGTGTAGAGAAGTCATGGTAGCCTATCTGTTATCTCACATTGTGGATGCTGTTGGCATCAGTCTGATGGATGACACTGTTACTTTGTCTTCCAGTGTGGTCTGCCCGCCCTGGCACCTGTTCTCTCCCTCTGAGAATGTGTCAGTGTGGTCCCTCTACCCTGGCAGTCCTGGTATCTGTTCTCTCGCATGGAGAATGGAGGGAATTCAAAAGCACAAACCATTGAGTGGAATAGTTCTTTCCTTTGTTGTCCCAGTGTCTGTGTGGCCCCTTTGCTTTGCCACGGCCCTAGCAGCCCATGCCAGCTCCCTGTCTACAGTCACACAGATATTCTGGATGGAAGTTTAACACAGTAAAACACAAGGCCAGAGTCTTGATCAGAACCAACTATCAATGTGACAGGATGACAGAGAGAGAGAGAGAGAGAGAGAGAGAGAGAGAGAGAGAGAGAGAGAGAGAGAGAGAGAATAAGCTCCAAGGCCACAGCTTTAACATGTTATTTCCATTAGACAGACAGACAGGCAGAGTAAAGACCGGAGAAAACAATGAGGTAAGACATAGTGGTATCTATACTTCCGCTACGTTCTGTCTATGGAGGGGCAATGAAAGCTGTCAGAACTCTCGACCATCCAAGTGGAAAACGCTGCAAAAGACGGCTTAACTTGAGGGAGAAATGTAAGCTTCTGGATTGTATTTTATTCACCAAATGCCCTTGAAAGCACTGCGGTGCATTCTGTAAACACTTCCAAATCTGCCTTTTGTAAACTCTTTGATTGCTGAATTGAACAAAGCTGCAGCAGAGATGACATCATCTGAGGATGCTCTCCTCTGCTGTACTGTGTTTTTGGAAACGTTATAATTACCATACAGTTATGCATTGTTTCATACTCTTTAGCTGTTTAGAACATATATTGTAGAGATGAGATCAATTCAGGATGTAAAATGAGGGAACATTGCGTTCTAATTTCTTCAGTAACTTCCTTGAAAGCAATAAAATGTACACAACTAGATATGGCTTCTGTAAACTCTCTGGTCGAGGTCA
>CM042411.1:28964586-29012086 GCA_023634145.1 Thymallus thymallus
TGTTATCAAAATCCAGAAAAAAGCCATTAAATTCTACAACCACCTAAAAGGAAGCGATTCCCAAACCTTCCATAACAAAGCCATCACCTACAGAGAGATGAACCTGGAGAAGAGTCCTGTAAGCAAGCTGGTCCTGGGGCTTTGTTCACAAACACAAACAGAGCCCACTGAGCCCCAGGACAACAACACAATTAGACCCAACCACATCATGAGAAAACAAAAAGAGAATTACTTGACACACTGGAAAGAATTAACAAAAAAACAGAGCAAACTAGAATGTTATTTGGCCCTAAACAGAGAGTACACAGTGGCAGAATACCTGACCACTGTGACTGAACCGAACTAAAGGAAATCTTTGACTATGTACAGACTCAGTGAGAATAGCCTTGCTATTGAGAAAGGCCGCCGTAGGCAGACCTGGCTCTCAAGAGAAGACAGGCTATGTTCACACTGCCCCCAAAATGAGGTGGAAACTGAGCTGCACTTCCTAACCTCCTGCCAAATGTATGACCATATTAGAGACACATATTTCTCTCAGATAACACAGATCCACAAAGAATTCGAAAACAAACCCAATTTTGATAAACTCCCATATCTACTGGGTGAAATACCACAGTGTTCCATCACAGCAGCAAGATGTGTGACCTGTTGTCACAAGAAAAGGGTAACCAGTGAAGAACAAACACCATGTAAATACAACCCATATTTAGGTTTATTTATTTTCACTTTTGTACTTTAACTATTTGAACATCGTTACAACACTTTTAAAATGTCTTTAATATTTTGGAACCTTTTGTGAGTATAATGTTTACTGTTAATTTTTATTATTGTTTATTTGACTTTTGTTTATTATTATTATTTCACTTGCTTCGGAAATGTTAACATATGTTTCCCATGCCAATAAAGCCCTTACATTGAAATTGACAATTGAGAGAGAGAGATCAAGTCAAAACATTCCCAATTAAATGTTTATCAAAAGAAAATATACAAAAGCGTACCTGGTTCAAACTGCTTTCATAAAAAACTCTAGGAGAATCCAACAGAAGGTTTCATCAATGAAACATTCCCAGGCAGGTAGATGAAGGTGCTGACTTCCTGGTCTGAAATGACCCCACGCAGAACCATGTCAAATACACTGCAACAAAGGAAGAATTACAACAAACAACAACATAAATACATTTACAAATGAACATCACACAACCTGAAAAGGAAAACTATTCAATCCCAGATTGCCAGGTTGGCACACAATGAACTGTCAGATGAGTAACACTAGGGATGCGTCCCAAATGGCAGCTTATTCCCTAACAGTTCACCACTTTTGACAAGTGAATAGGGTGCGTGTTGGAACGCAACCTAGAACTTTGTGATGGTCCAATGGCCAGGTAAAACAATGGGATGTCAGACTAACAATAACCACAACATAGTTTAAACACTTTCTATAGGTTCCATAGGGCAGAATGGCATCATGGGTTAGGTTCCATAGGGTAGAATGGCATCATGGGTTAGGTTCCATAGGGCAGAATGGCATCATGGGTTAGGTTCCATAGGGCAGAATGGCATCATGGGTTAGGTTCCATAGGGCAGAATATCATCATGGGTTAGGTTCCATAGGGCAGAATATCATCATGGGTTAGGTTCCATAGGGCAGAATATCATCATGGGTTAGGTTCCATAGGGCAGAATACCATCATGGGTTAGGTTCCATAGGGCAGAATATCTTCATGGGTTAGGTTCCATAGGGCAGAATACCATCATGGGTTAGGTTCCATAGTGCAGAATACCATCATGGGTTAGGTTCCATAGGGCAGAATATCTTCATGGGTCAGGTTCCATAGGGCAGAATACCATTATGGTTTCGACTACTCTATTGAAGATTTTTCTGCCTAGATCATTCTATTGCTGATTGAATTGTTTGGATGGCCTGACTGTGTGTGTGTGTGAGTGTGTGTGTTTCACAGCAAGACAAAGGCCATCAATTGTAATGCAAAGAGAGAGAGAGAGAAAGAGAGAAGGAAAGAGAGTGTTTGTGTGTCTTGGCCAAGCTCTAAGACACGATCGAACCAACACTCTCTATTCTCTCAGCCAGTAGACAATGTTGTCTTTCTGACCAACAATCAATCTAAAGCCATAAAACCCCCATAGATAAAGGTACTAAGTAATAAACCCCATAGCACCAGGTACTACAGTATTAAACCCCTCAGCAATATCATGACGTCATTCTATTATATCATGACGTCATTCTATGATATCATGACGTCATTCTATGATATCATGACGTCATTCTATGATATCATGACGTCATTCTATGATATCATGACGTCATTCTATTATATCATGACATCTATTCTATTATATCATGACATCTATTCTATTATATCATGACGTCTATTTTATTATATCCTGAAGTCTATTCTATTATATCATGACGCCTATTCTATTATATCATGACGTCTATTCTATTATATCATGACGTCTATTCTATTATATCATGACGTCTATTCTATTATATCATGACGTCTATTTTATTATATCCTGAAGTCTATTCTATTATATCATGACGTCTATTCTATTATATCATGACGTCTATTTTATTATATCCTGAAGTCTATTCTATTATATCATGACGTCTATTCTATTATATCATGACGTCTATTCTATTATATCCTGATGTCTATTCTATTTTATCATGACGTCTTTTCTATTATATCATTACATATATTCTATTATATCATAACATCTATTCTATGATATCATAACATCTATTCTATTATATCCTGACGTCTATCAGATCCTGCCATCTATTCTATTCTATCCTGAGATATATTCTATTATATCATGACGTCTCTTCTATTATATGATGACATCTATTATATTATATCATGACACCTTCTCTATTATTTCCTGACGTCTATTCTATTCTATTCTATCCTGACGTCTGTTCTATTCTATCCTGATGTCTATTCTATTCCATCCTGATGTCTATTCTATTCTATCCTGATGTTTATTCTATTCTATTCTATCCTGATGTCTATTCTATTCTGTTCTATCCTGATGTCTATTCTATTCTATTCTATCCTGATGTCTATTCTACTCTATTCTATCCTGATGTCTATTCTATTCTATCCTGATGTCTATTCTATTCTATCCTGATGTCTATTCTACTCTATTCTATTCTATCCTGATGTCTATTCTACTCTACTCTATTCTATCCTGATGTCTATTCTATTCTATCCTGATGTCTATTCTATTCTATCCTGATGTCTATTCTATTCTATCCTGATGTCTATTCTACTCTATTCTATCCTGATGTCTATTCTACTCTATTCTATCCTGATGTCTATTCTATTCTATCCTGATGTCTATTCTATTCTATCCTGACGTCTATTCTATTCTATCCTGATGTCTATTCTACTCTATTCTATCCTGATGTCTATTCTATTATATCCTGATGTCTATTCTATTATATCCTGATGTCTATTCTATTCTATCCTGATGTCTATTCTATTCTATCCTGATGTCTATTCTATTCTATCCTGATGTCTATTCTACTCTATTCTATCCTGATGTCTATTCTACTCTATTCTATCCTGATGTCTATTCTATTCTATCCTGATGTCTATTCTATTCTATCCTGATGTCTATTCTACTCTATTCTATCCTGATGTCTATTCTATTCTATCCTGATGTCTATTCTATTCTATCCTGATGTCTATTCTACTCTATTCTATCCTGATGTCTATTCTACTCTATTCTATCCTGATGTCTATTCTATTCTATCCTGATGTCTATTCTATTCTATCCTGATGTCTATTCTATTCTATCCTGACGTCTATTCTATTCTATCCTGATGTCTATTCTATTCTATCCTGATGTCTATTCTACTCTATTCTATTCTATCCTGATGTCTATTCTACTCTACTCTATTCTATCCTGATGTCTATTCTATTCTATCCTGATGTCTATTCTATTCTATCCTGATGTCTATTCTACTCTATTCTATCCTGATGTCTATTCTACTCTATTCTATCCTGATGTCTATTCTATTCTATCCTGATGTCTATTCTATTCTATCCTGATGTCTATTCTATTCTATCCTGACGTCTATTCTATTCTATCCTGATGTCTATTCTATTCTATCCTGATGTCTATTCTACTCTATTCTATTCTATCCTGATGTCTATTCTACTCTACTCTATTCTATCCTGATGTCTATTCTATTCTATCCTGATGTCTATTCTATTCTATCCTGATGTCTATTCTATTCTATCCTGATGTCTATTCTACTCTATTCTATCCTGATGTCTATTCTATTCTATCCTGATGTCTATTCTATTCTATCCTGACGTCTATTCTATTCTATCCTGATGTCTATTCTACTCTATTCTATCCTGATGTCTATTCTATTATATCCTGATGTCTATTCTATTATATCCTGATGTCTATTCTATCAGATCCTGCCATCTATTCTATTCTATCCTGAGATATATTCTATTATATCATGACGTCTCTTCTATTATATCATGACATCTATTATATTATATCATGACACCTTCTCTATTATTTCCTGACGTCTATTCTATTCTATTCTATCCTGACGTCTGTTCTATTCTATCCTGATGTCTATTCTATTCTATTCTATCCTGATGTCTATTCTATTCCATCCTGATGTCTATTCTATTCTATCCTGATGTTTATTCTATTCTATTCTATCCTGATGTCTATTCTATTCTGTTCTATCCTGATGTCTATTCTATTCTATTCTATCCTGATGTCTATTCTACTCTATTCTATCCTGATGTCTATTCTATTCTATCCTGATGTCTATTCTATTCTATCCTGATGTCTATTCTACTCTATTCTATTCTATCCTGATGTCTATTCTACTCTACTCTATTCTATCCTGATGTCTATTCTATTCTATCCTGATGTCTATTCTATTCTATCCTGATGTCTATTCTATTCTATCCTGATGTCTATTCTACTCTATTCTATCCTGATGTCTATTCTACTCTATTCTATCCTGATGTCTATTCTATTCTATCCTGATGTCTATTCTATTCTATCCTGACGTCTATTCTATTCTATCCTGATGTCTATTCTACTCTATTCTATCCTGATGTCTATTCTATTATATCCTGATGTCTATTCTATTATATCCTGATGTCTATTATATTCTATCCTGATGTCTATTCTATTCTATCCTGATGTCTATTCTATTCTATCCTGATGTCTATTCTACTCTATTCTATCCTGATGTCTATTCTACTCTATTCTATCCTGATGTCTATTCTATTCTATCCTGATGTCTATTCTACTCTATTCTATCCTGATGTCTATTCTATTCTATCCTGATGTCTATTCTATTCTATCCTGATGTCTATTCTACTCTATTCTATCCTGATGTCTATTCTACTCTATTCTATCCTGATGTCTATTCTATTCTATCCTGATGTCTATTCTATTCTATCCTGATGTCTATTCTATTCTATCCTGACGTCTATTCTATTCTATCCTGATATCTATTCTATTCTATCCTGATGTCTATTCTACTCTATTCTATTCTATCCTGATGTCTATTCTACTCTACTCTATTCTATCCTGATGTCTATTCTATTCTATCCTGATGTCTATTCTATTCTATCCTGATGTCTATTCTATTCTATCCTGATGTCTATTCTACTCTATTCTATCCTGATGTCTATTCTACTCTATTCTATCCTGATGTCTATTCTATTCTATCCTGACATCTATTCTATTCTATCCTGATGTCTATTCTACTCTATTCTATCCTGATGTCTATTCTATTATATCCTGATGTCTATTCTATTATATCCTGATGTCTATTCTATTCTATCCTGATGTCTATTCTATTCTATCCTGATGTCTATTCTATTCTATCCTGATGTCTATTCTACTCTATTCTATCCTGATGTCTATTCTACTCTATTCTATCCTGATGTCTATTCTATTCTATCCTGATATCTATTCTATTCTATCCTGATGTCTATTCTACTCTATTCTATCCTGATGTCTATTCTATTCTATCCTGATGTCTATTCTATTCTATCCTGATGTCTATTCTACTCTATTCTATCCTGATGTCTATTCTACTCTATTCTATCCTGATGTCTATTCTATTCTATCCTGATGTCTATTCTATTCTATCCTGATGTCTATTCTATTCTATCCTGACGTCTATTCTATTCTATCCTGATGTCTATTCTATTCTATCCTGATGTCTATTCTATTCTATCCTGACGTCTATTCTATTCTATCCTGATGTCTATTCTATTCTATCCTGACGTCTATTCTATTCTATCCTGATGTCTATTCTATTCTATCCTGATGTCTATTCTATTCTATCCTGATGTCTATTCTATTCTATCCTGATGTCTATTCTATTCTATCCTGATGTCTATTCTATTCTATCCTGATGTCTATTCTATTCTATCCTGATGTCTATTCTACTCTATTCTATCCTGATGTCTATTCTACTCTATTCTATCCTGATGTCTATTCTATTCTATCCTGACGTCTATTCTATTCTATCCTGATGTCTATTCTACTCTATTCTATCCTGATGTCTATTCTATTATATCCTGATGTCTATTCTATTATATCCTGATGTCTATTATATTCTATCCTGATGTCTATTCTATTCTATCCTGATGTCTATTCTATTCTATCCTGATGTCTATTCTACTCTATTCTATCCTGATGTCTATTCTACTCTATTCTATCCTGATGTCTATTCTATTCTATCCTGATGTCTATTCTATTCTATCCTGATGTCTATTCTACTCTATTCTATCCTGATGTCTATTCTATTCTATCCTGATGTCTATTCTATTCTATCCTGATGTCTATTCTACTCTATTCTATCCTGATGTCTATTCTACTCTATTCTATCCTGATGTCTATTCTATTCTATCCTGATGTCTATTCTATTCTATCCTGATGTCTATTCTACTCTATTCTATCCTGATGTCTATTCTATTCTATCCTGATGTCTATTCTATTCTATCCTGATGTCTATTCTACTCTATTCTATCCTGATGTCTATTCTACTCTATTCTATCCTGACGTCTATTCTATTCTATCCTGATGTCTATTCTATTCTATCCTGATGTCTATTCTATTCTATCCTGACGTCTATTCTATTCTATCCTGATGTCTATTCTATTCTATCCTGACGTCTATTCTATTCTATCCTGATGTCTATTCTATTCTATCCTGATGTCTATTCTATTCTATCCTGATGTCTATTCTATTCTATCCTGATGTCTATTCTATTCTATCCTGATGTCTATTCTATTCTATCCTGATGTCTATTCTATTTTATTTTGCTCGCCGTATAGATGTCATCTTAGTAAATGCCTCTCTCTCTCCTGACTGACTGTGTAGGATTCCATTATGATGCTAATATCCAGGGTGTTGAAAGCAATGTGTGTGTGGTGGTGGGTGATGTACCCTGTGTGTGTGTGTTTTTGAGAGAGAGAGAGATAGAGAGAGAGAGAGAGAGAGAGAGAGAGAGAGTGTGCATGTGTGTGTTTATGTGTGTGTGTGTGTGTGTGTGTGTGTTTGAGAGAGAGAGAGAGAGTTTGCATGTGTGTGTTTATGTGTGTGTATGTGTGTGTGTTTTTGAGAGAGAGAGAGAGAGAGTGTGCATGTGTGTGTGTGTTTATGTGTGTGTGTGTGTGTGTACACTCTTCAACACAACACAATACCTCATCTCGTCAGGGACAGAGGAGAGCAAGACAGGACCTCTGACATGACTATTCAAAATGGATCTGTCTTCATCTATTCTGCAGGGGAACAGAACTGGGGCATCTCACCCCAGGAGAGAGACGCATATGTACACGACATTATAATTTGCCCGTTACAGTCCACAATGAATAGATAATATACAGAGGCAAATGAAGTCTGACATTTTAAAGTGGAAATGACAAACTTAAGAAGATGTTTTAAACCTTGAATACACTACAAGTATTGCAAAATTCCTGCAATAACAGGATGATCAAATTACGATTTGGTATTCGTTCCATACCGTCGCAGAACAATGTACTGGACACAGTTTAAATTCATTCAATACTATATATGGACAGCTGACAATAAAATAAATAGAAAATCAAGTTGTTTCAAGTAAATATTTTTTTTGTTGTTGGTCAAAGTGTTACCTGAACTTAACATGTTTAGTTGCCCAAGCTTAGCTCCAACATAAGAAAACATTTCAACACACAGTTCTTTTAACATACTGTACAATGTTTTCAACTTGCATAGTTGACTCACAATTACATTGTGCATGTTTATGTCATACAGTAACAATTATTCAACATGTCCACAGCCTGGGATTTGAACTCACAACCTCTTGTTTCAAAGCACTCCAATGTTCCTGCTACACCACCATGTCTGTGTCAATAACAGATTTTCCCCTGTATTGCTACACTGCATTTAAAAGTAAATCACAGCTCTGTTAAAGGTACACTCAAGAAAACAATTGCATTGATCGTAGTGATTAAATAGTAACATTAAAACACAGTGATGTGCCCCTCCAACATTAGACAACTATACAGAAAAAAATAATAATAATCAAATCACCGATGAGAGAATAGTCAGATGAACTGATAATTGACACAGACATGGTGGCATAGAGGGAAGATCTGTAATGCCATGTACCATCTGTAATGCCATGTACCATCTGTAATGCCATGTACCATCTGTAATGCCATGTACCATCTGTAATGCCATGTACCATCTGTAATGCCATGTACCAAGAAGTTGTGAGTTTAATCCCAGGGGAGGACATGTTGAATAATAATTACTGTATACAATAAATTAACATGCACAATGTAATCAGGTAAACTGAGTGTACAAAACATTAGGAACACCGTCCTAATATTGAGTTGCATCCCCTTTTGACCTCAAAACAGCCTCAATTCGTCGGGTCATGGATTCTACAAGGTGTCGAAAGCGTTCCACTGGGATGCTGGATAATGCTTCCCACAGTTGTATCAAGTTGGCTGGATGTCCTTTGGGTGGTGGACCATTCTTGATACACAAGGGAAACTGTAGGAAGCCAAAAACCCAGCAGCGTTGCAGTTCTTGAGACCCAAACCGTCGCCCCTGGCACCTAAGAGGTTGTCAGTTTAAAAATGTGTCAATTGAATATGTCAATTAACATACAGTGCCTTCAGAAAGTATTCACACCCCTTGACTTTCCCACATTGTGTTGTGTTACAGCCTGTTATTCATGTATTAAATCACTGATCTACACACAACACCCCATAATGTACCTGATTACAATCTCAAATGTCTTGAGTCAATAAGTATTTAACCCCTTTGTTAAGCCTAAATAAGTTCAGGAGTAATAATGTCCTAAACAAATCACATAATATTCACTCTGTGTGCAATAATAGTGGTTAACATGATTGTTGAATGACTACATCTCTGTACCCCACCTATTCTTACCACTGCTACTCACTGTTTATTATCTATGTATAGTCTTTTTCTTTTTTTTATTACCTCGACTAACCTGTACCCCCGCACATTGACTCGGTACCGTTATGGGGTATTGTGTGTAGATGGGTGAGAAGAAAAATCTATGTAATCCATTTTGAATTCAGGCTGTAACACAACACAATGTGGAATAAGTCAAGGGTTATGAATACTTTCTGAAGGCAAATAGTGCAAACGTTATTTTAAGTTGATTTCCTTTTTGACTACGTTTTGAAATGTTGGAGCTAAGCTTGGGCCCAACTAAAAGTGTTAAGTTCAGGGAACACTTTGTCTGAAAAATTGAGTAAAGAAAAATAATTGCTTAATGATAATTAGTTGAAACAACTAGATTTGTGGGTGTTCATTGTTTAGAGTGCCTACAGTGTTGAATTCACCAGCTTTATAACCCTGGCAGTTCAAAATTCAGTAGCGTTATATAAACATAGGAAAGACTGGTTCTACTTGGCATAGACTAATGGTGGGCGAGACTAGTGATGGACAGCTTGGAGCTAATCTGATTCTGCTCTGTTAAACTGCCAGAGATGGCAGAAACAGACTGGCAGCCAGGCTAATCTGATTCTGCTCTGTTAAACTGCCAGAGATGGCAGAAACAGACTGGCAGCCAGGCTAATCTGATTCTGCTCTGTTAAACTGCCAGAGATGGCAGAAACAGACTGGCAGCCAGGCTAATCTGATTCTGCTCTGTTAAACTGCCAGAGATGGCAGAAACAGACTGGCAGCCAGGCTAAGGTGGAGGTGGAAGGGTCTGTCTAAATGAGGCTAGATACCTTTCCTTTTTATTTTGGGTTTTTGTTTTCATAGTAGCCACTCTTTATGCGATGCAGATCACACACGCTGTGTAGTAGTCGATAGAGGCTTAACTTGACTCACTAAAAGGAGCGTAGGCCATTGACAAATGTCCTCCATCTCACTCAGTTCAGGGCCAGTTTGTCAGTCCCACCAGTTGAGGCCACTTTCTGTCATCTCTGCCTGGACGTCTCGTTTTCTGGACGTCTCGTTTTCTGGACGTCTCGTTTTCTGGACGTCTCGTTTTCTGGACGTCTCGTTTTCTGGACGTCTCGTTTTCTGGACGTCTCGTTTTCTGGGTCAACTTTCTCTTTCTGTCTTCTCATTAGCTGCTGTTCTCATAACAGCTCTGGATTCCTCCTTGGTGATGAGACATAACATCATTATGTATAAGCTGCTTCCCAAATGACACCCTATTCCATTTATAGTGCACTACTTTTGACTAGGACCCATAGAGCTCTAGTCAAAAGTAGTGCACTATTTAGGGAACAGGGTGCCATTTGGGACTCAGCCCATAGGTTACGTTTCCAGCATTATAAAAACGACTTCCTAGCCAAACCTTTCCACACCATTTGAAAAAAAACAAACATTAATTTGCTTTCATCAGAGGTGATTATGTTTCGTACATGGTGCAGTTATGTACAGTTAATTAGCGGAGGTAATATGATGGATTTCCCAACATGCATTACACAGCGCGGGGGCTAATGTGAACGGACGGGAAAAATGTATCTTCATTAGGCCGTTCTAGCTTCCTCCACTACACAGGATGAAAACGCACACTCACACACAACTGTCCTCAGTGAGACAGAGGTGAAATCACACTACCTTCACCGTACGCAGAGGTGAAATCACACTACCTTCACCATACGCAGAGGTGAAATCACACTACCTTCACCATACGCAGAGGTGAAATCACACTATCTTCACCATACGCAGAGGTGAAATCACACTACCTTCACCATACGCAGAGGTGAAATCACACTACCTTCACCGTACGCAGAGGTGAAATCACACTACCTTCACCATACGCAGAGGTGAAATCACACTATCTTCACCATACGCAGAGGTGAAATCACACTACCTTCACCATACGCAGAGGTGAAATCACACTACCTTCACCGTACGCAGAGGTGAAATCACACTACCTTCACCATACGCAGAGGTGAAATCACACTACCTTCACCATACGCAGAGGTGAAATTGGAAAAAAGTAACTCGGAGTACTGGATAGTCTGTTACCTCCAAACTGCAGTCAGAGTACTGTATAGTCTGTTACCTCCAAACTGCAGTCAGAGGGCTGTATAGTCTGTTACCTCCAAACTGCAGTCAGAGTGCTGTATAGTCTGTTACCTCCAAACTGCAGTCAGAGTGCTGGATAGTCTGTTACCTCCAAACTGCAGTCAGAGTACTGTATAGTCTGTTACCTCCAAACTGCAGTCAGAGTGCTGTATAGTCTGTTACCTCCAAACTGCAGTCAGAGTACTGTATAGTCTGTTACCTCCAAACTGCAGTCAGAGTGCTGTATAGTCTGTTACCTCCAAACTGCAGTCAGAGTACTGTATAGTCTGTTACCTCCAAACTGCAGTCAGAGTACTGGATAGTCTGTTACCTCCAAACTGCAGTCAGAGTGCTGTATAGTCTGTTACCTCCAAACTGCAGTCAGAGTGCTGTATAGTCTGTTACCTCCAAACTGCAGTCAGAGTGCTGTATAGTCTGTTACCTCCAAACTGCAGTCAGAGTGCTGTATAGTCTGTTACCTCCAAACTGCAGTCAGAGTGCTGTATAGTCTGTTACCTCCAAACTGCAGTCAGAGTACTGTATAGTCTGTTACCTCCAAACTGCAGTCAGAGTACTGGATAGTCTGTTACCTCCAAACTGCAGTCAGAGTGCTGTATAGTCTGTTACCTCCAAACTGCAGTCAGAGGGCTGTATAGTCTGTTACCTCCAAACTGCAGTCAGAGTACTGTATAGTCTGTTACCTGTATAACTAGGCCTGTGGTCCTGCTCATAACATTGATGTCCCGCTGTCACCGCATCACAGGAACGTTGCGTAAACATTACAACAACTCTACACACATATACCTGTACTGACTGTCATAAACCAAGGAGCTGGTCCCTAGGGATGATATCTTTTGGAGAACATTCCTTTGTATAAACATAGACTAACACGCGTCCCAAACGGTTCCCTATTTACCTACGTACTGTATGTATTGCACTGCTTTTGACCAGGGTCTTGGTCAGAAATAGGGTGCCATTTGAGACGTAGCCTCATTTGTCTAAACCAGGCTGTACCGTTACATCACAGATGTTCTGATGTCAAGATGATGACCCCCACTGGCCTCTGGGGAGATGGATGTACTGATGGATCAGTCTGTCTGCACCAGGTGTGTACAACACTGATAGAAGGCGTGTGTGTGTGTGTGTGTGTGAGAGAGAGTGAGTGAGAGAGTCTGTGTGCGCATGTGTGTGAGAGAGAGAGTGTGAGAGAAACCCTCCTCCCCAACCTTCCTCCCCCTCCTCCCCAACCCTCCTCCCCCTCCTCCCCATCCCTCCTCCCCAACCCTCCTCCCTCTCCTCCCCCACCTCCCCAACCCTCCTCCCCATTCCTCCCCAACCCTCCTCCCCCTCCTCCCCATCCCTCCTCCCCAACCCTCCTCCCACACCTCCCCAACCCTCCTCCCTCTCCTCCCCCACCTCCCCAACCCTCCTCCCCATTCCTCCCCAACCCTCCTACCCCTCCTCCCCATCCCTCCTCCCCAACCCGCCTCCCCCCATCCCTCCTCCCCATCCCCCCTCCTCCCCCTCCTCCCTCACATCTCCAAACCTCCTCCACCTCCCTCCCCAACCCTCCTCCCCCTCCCTCCCCAACCCTCCTCCCTCTCCTCCCCCACCTCCCCAACCCTCCACCCCTCCTCTCCAACCCTCCTTTCCTTGCCTCACAACCCTCCTCCCCATCTCTCCCCTCCTCCCCATATCTCCTCTCCTCCACAACCATCCTTCCCATCTCTCTCAAGGCCTCTCCAGCTTTTCCCAACTCACCTATCAGAGTGAAGGAGACCATCTGTGGTTTGGTAATTGAGGATGTGAGGGTGAGAAACAGCTCGGCCATTATTCCACTGTCCCGAGGACTGAAAGACATAGAGACAGAGAGAGAGAGTGAGACTGTTGTAACTCTGTTAGCAGGGTAAACAGAGGGGGAGTTGTTTTGGTGTCAATCCCACCACAGACTGTATATACACCAGCATTATAATGGAGTTTACACCAGCATTATAATGGAGTTTACAACAGCATTATAATGGAGTTTACACCAGCATTATAATGCCATTCAAAACAGAGTATACACCAGCATTATAATGCCATTCAAAACAGAGTATACACCAGCATTATAATGCCATTCAAAACAGAGTATACACCAGCATTATAATGCCATTCAAAACAGAGTATACACCAGCATTATAATGCCATTCAAAACAGAGTATACACCAGCATTATAATGCCATTCAAAACAGAGTATACACCAGCATTATAATGCCATTATGCATGGAGCATACGCCACCATTGTAATATCATTCAAAATTAACATTTTTTTTATTGTCTCTCATTTCTTTCACCCCAGTTGTTAGTTACAGTCTTGTCCCATCACTGCACCTCCCGTACAGACTCAGGAGAGGCATGCATCCTCCACACTGCACGCTTAACCTGGAAGCCAGCCAATGTGTCAGAGGAAACATTGTACACCTGTTGACCATGTCAGCACCCGGCCTGGCACAAGGAAATCCCATCCTGCCAAACCTTCCCTTAACCAAGACGACACTGGGCCAAATGTGCATCACCTCATTGGTCTCCTGGTCACAGCCAGCTGCAACACAGACGGGTTTCGAACCAGCATCTGTAGCAAAGCAGTTTGCATTGCAATGCAGTGCCTTAGACCGCTGCAGGAGGCCCCTTGACTTCAGTTTCTACAGGCACTGTATGCTGTGTAGATTTCAGTTATTCAAATCTTTATTCTACTGCGTAGTGACATAGTATTGCTGAACGTTAACATACATGACAAAAGACAGCACTGCTATTTCTATTGTGAATTATACTTCATATTCATCACTCTGAGTTATAGTAGGCATTGTATACGGCTCTGGCAAGTTGAAAAACGATTTACATTTTGATGACATTTTAAAATGCAAATAAATGCAGGATACACCAAAATAACTCAAGCATGTTCCTGAGATAGCCACTGATTTAGATATTGAATGTTCATTTACACACACACACCTCTCTGTGAGTTCCCGTCTAACAGTGCAGAGCTCTACTACACACTACACAATAAGGAATAGCCACAAAAGAATTTGCGGTTAGCCTTCAAAATAAAAGTCTGTCATTGACAGTGATGCAAATGAATACAAATAGTGTAATTATGCCATAATTGAATAGATTATGCTAAACAAGGTTGGAATGTTATATAAATTCAACAAAGGACAATATAGCCTTACCTATGGAGTGTGAATAAATGACATGGGGTATCAGTCTACTCAGTGACACCCAGAGAACATTAGCCTCGAAGCTCTTATTGCACTTAAACCACTGTGAATTAAGCCACATGTATTGTACCAGTCAACCGACTATGTGTATTGAACACTATTCTAGAGGAAAAACAATACAACGTGGATGTTTTGGAGTCTGATAACTCCGAGGAGGACGTTGGGGAAAAAAGCACTGATTTTTTTGCTCATTTGCACCCCAGTATCTCTATTTGCACATCGTCATCTGCACATTCATCACTCCAGTGTTAATGCTAAATTGTAAGAATGGCCTATTTATTGTCTTACCTCCCTAATCTAACTACATTTTCACACTCTGTATATATATTCTCTATTGTTGTGTTGTCACACTGCTTTGCTTTATCTTGGCCAGGTCACAGTTATAAATGAGAACTAGTTCTCAACTGGATTACCTGGTTAAATAAAGGTGAAATAAAAAAAATACCCCATTCCATTGCACCCCAGTCCTTAGGTAAGCCTGTACAGCGCAATATGAATGTCAATTGCACAATAGGCTGACTGGAGAGGTGATTTCCTACAGTCAAAGTCCCGCAATAAGAGCTACGAGCTATCTGCGTAAACACTCCAACATTGTTTAACATTATCTCGTCTAAATATGCCATGATTCCACCAATTGTAACCTTCTGCATCACTTTCAAATAGGGACATGTAAGGGTTAAGGTTAGGGTTAAGGTTAGGGTTAGAGCTAGGGTTGATAGTTAGTAAATAGTTTGTTGATAGTGATGATAGCATCACTATCACTATCCTTTGTGTACCTCCAGCCTTAGGAAAACTTTTGGAATGTTTTATGTTCTAATTGTAGACATTCAGATTTGTAGTATTTTGTAATATTCCCCATGTAATGTTAGTGGGGTTCTAACATGGCAGCCAAAGAATGTTGAAGTGTCATGTAAATGCATCATAATGCAGAAATCGCATTGGCCGGACTCTCTGAATACATGGCTCTGGGTGTGAGTGTGAGTGTGAGTGTAAGTGTGAGTGTGTGTGCCCCACTCTCCAGCATATAGGTGACATTTACAGTGAATTTCTTCGGCTGTCCCCACAGTAGAACCCTTTTTGGTTCCAAGTAAAACCCTTTTTGGAGCCTCTATGTAAAGGGTTCAACATGGAACTCAAAAGTATTCAACTTCTAGGTTCCAGATAGCACCTTTTCTTCTAAGAGTGTAGAGTGCTGTTCAGACAAGGTCCTTCAGGTGAGCCTCTTAACAGGCATTAACGGGTACCTCTATCTCAGCACCCATCTTTAAAGAGTGCGAATGTGTGTGTGTGTGTTCACGCTCAAATGTGTGCAAGAATGAACACAATTAAGGAACACAATCTCACCACTCATCTTTAAAAGAGGTCTTTGATGATGAAGTGGGAGAGGGAAGGTATTATGGAGGAGAGAGTGGTGTGTTCTCAACCCCCGGCGTCTGTTACTGACAACCGGTCATCGTTCCATCAGCTTTACACATGCGATGCGGAATGTGCTTTCAAACAGAATGCTAGGGGCGACAAACAAACACGTGGTTATGGAGCGCACGCACATCCGGTGTCGAGGTGTCAATCGAACCAGTAGGTACAGTTGAAGTTGGAAGTTTACATACACCTTAGCCAAATAGATTTAAACTCAGTTTTCACAATTCCTGACATTTAATTCTAGTAAAAATTCCCTGTCTTAGGTCAGTTAGGATCACCACTTTATTTAAAGAATGTGAAATGTCAGAATAATAGTAGAGAGAATGATTTATTTCAGCTTTTATTTCTTTCATCACATTCCCAGTGGGTCAGAAGTTTACATACACTCAATTAGTATTTGGTAGCATTGCCTTTAAATTGTTTAACTTGGGTCAAAAGTTTCAGGTAGCCTTCCACAAGCTTCCCACAATAAGTTGGGTGAATTTTGGCCCATTCCTCCTGACAGGTTTGTAGGCCTCCTTAGTAGAGCTAACTAGCTACCTGAATTGATTAAATTGAAATGAGCCAGCTAGCCTATCTACATATAGCTAGGTGGCTATTATAGCTAGTTAGCTAATAGAGCTAACTAGATACTTGAATTTACTATATTGAAATGAGCTATCTAACTACGCTACATGACCAATATAATATGTGGACTGCTAGAACATCTCATTGCAAAATCAGGGGCAGTAATATATAGTTGGTCCCCCCTTTGTTGCTATAACAGCATCCACTTGTCTGGGAAGGCTTTCCACTAGATGTTGGAACATTCCTGCGGGGTCATGCTTCCATTCAGCCACAAGAGCATTAGTGAGGTTGGCCACTAATGTTGGGCGATTACGTCTGGCTCGCAGTCAATGTTCCAATTCATCACAAAGGTGTTCAATTGGGTTGATGTCAAGGTTCTGTGCAGACCAGTCCAGTTCTTTCACACCGATCTCGACAAACCATTTCTGTATGGACCTCGCTTTGTGCACGGTGGCATTGTCATGCTGAAACAGGAAAGGGCCTTCCCCAAACTGTTGCCACAAAGTTGGAAGCACAGAATCATCTAGAATGTCATTGTATGCTGTAGCATTAATATTTCCCTTCACTGGAACTAAGGGGCCTGAACCATGAAAAACAGCCCCAGACCATTATTCCTCCTCCACCAAACTTTAAAGTTGGCATTATGCATTCGGGGCAGGTAACGTTCTCCTTGCATCCACCAAACCCACATTTGTTTGTTGAACTGCCAGATGATGAAGCGTTTCCACTGCTCCAGAGTTCAATGGCTGAAAGCTTTTCACCACTCTAGCCGACGCTTGGCATGGTGCATGGTGATCGTAGGTTTTTGTGCTGCTTCTCTGCCATGGAAATCCATTTCATGAATCTCCCGACGAACAGTTCTCGTGCTGAAGTTGCTTCCAGAGGCAGTTTGGAACTCGAAGTGTTGCAGCTGAGGACAGGTGATTTTTACACGCTTCAGCACTCTCCGGGGCAGCACTAGCAGGGCATACATTTGTGACAACCTACAGGAGGGTAGCTCTCCAGGAACAGGGTTGGAGAGCCCTGCTGTACGGTAACTATGTATTTATAAATATTCCTCCTCCCTTCCTATGCAGTTCCTGAGATGGTGGCAGACACTCCGTTAATAATAGAGCAAGCCGAGCAGCTGGAGGGCCACCACAAGCTGATGAACTCATGGAATTACCTCATGTACGATCAGTACAGCAAGAACAAGAACAATATGAACCTAATTGGAAACTAGTTTGGTGAGGTGCAGGGCCTGTCGGACGACCAGGCCAAGCAACTGTGGATAGTGCTGCTCAATGGGCAAGGCTGGAGGCCACAGTGAGCACACACATCAAGCGCACCCAGTCGGTGACACTCGAGTCGGACAAGATGTTGCTGAAGGTGTTATCCCGACTCCTCACCCACACACATAATAATAAATAGTTCAGTGCTTGTATCTGTCCTATTTCACAAATGTATAAGTGTGTATTTTGCATATCCCACCAAACCTTAGACATCCTCGGTGAATGGGATCACAGCCAGGGTCTGCCAGTACCATCGGAGAACTTGTATAAATTAAGGATAAGTGCTTTGCTCAAAGGCACATCAATACATTTTTCACCTTGTGGGCTCAGGGATTAGAACTAGCAACCTTTCGGTTACCGGCCCAATGCTCTAACCACTAGGCTACCTGCCACCATCATCACCCCTGTCCTCTGTGAACTCCACTGGTTCCCTGTCTCCCACTTCATTGAATACAAGATTCTCCAGGAACAGTGTTGGAGAGTCCTGGTGTAAACCTACAGGATGGTAGTTCTCCAGGAACAGTGTTGGCGAGCCCTGGTGTAAACCTACAGGATGGTAGTTCTCCAGGAACAGTGTTGAAGAGTCCTGGTGTAAACCTACAGGATGGTAGTTCTCCAGGAACAGGGTTGGCGAGTCCTGGTGTAAACCTACAGGATGGTAGTTCTCCAGGAACAGGGTTGGCGAGCCCTGGTGTATACAAGGAACTGTACACTATGTGGAGCAATTGCAACCAACCTTGGCAACAAGATCACCTCAAAGTGAATTTTACGATAAATGGATGTTCCACTTAAAATAAATAAAAATTCACCTACTTCCTGCATTAAAATGTGTCTGCATTATACTTAGGTTGTATTTTGATTGGAACATCCCCTCAACAAAGAGATCACCTGGTTCTAGTGAAAGGCACTGCACTCAGTTTAGGCACAGAGGTATAACACAAGGAGTGACTGCAGCAGATCGCAGTGGGCTCTGAACACCTGGAGTATGGCAGTGAAGGAGTCAAACAGCCAGTCATTCTCCTCATCCTTGAGGAGAACAGAATTAGGGCAGACACACTAACAGCGGTACATATTAGGCCCTACAATACAACACAATAACAGTATTAGTGAAAATAGCAGTGAATAGCTGTCTTAATTACATCAGAAATTATAGGTTATTGGCTGAAATTGACTTAATAATTAGATCAAAATTTAGTAAATAGAAAAAAATAATCTCACAAGGGTGAATTTACTGAAGAGGAACCTTTCCATCTGTACTTTTAAGGTGACAATTTCTGCATTACAGCTTTGATGTACTCAATGATCTATCTGATGGGCCTTGCTGGTCATCACCTAAACACATCCCATAAATACAACATCCAACATATCACTCTGTCACACAAGATCCAGAAAGTATTAATCAGCCATCTTTGGTCATGTTGTTCAGGGTTCTCTCTATGGCAGCACCATTCTGAGAGGGCTCTTTGGATTTACAATACTTCCTTTATAGACTGTTTATAGACTCCCTATGAGTGGATGTGTGGTTATAGACTGTTTATAGACTCCCTATGAGTGGATGTGTGGTTATAGACTGTCTGTATACTCCCTATGAGTGGTGGTGTGGTTATAGACTGTTTATAGACTCCCTATGAGTGGTGGTGTGGTTATAGACTGTCTGTAGACTCCCTATGAGTGGTGGTGTGGTTATAGACTGTTTATAGACTCCCTATGAGTGGTGGTGTGGTTATAGACTGTCTGTAGACTCCCTATGAGTGGATGTGTGATTGTAGACTGTCTGTAGACTCCCTCTGAGTGGATGTGTGATTATAGACTGTCTGTAGACTCCCTATGAGTGGATGTGTGATTATAGACTGTCTGTAGACTCCCTATGAGTGGTGGTGTGATTATAGACTGTCTGTAGACTCCCTATGAGTGGTGGTGTGGTTATAGACTGTCTGTAGACTCCCTATGAGTGGATGTGTGATTATAGACTGTCTGTAGACTCCCTATGAGTGGATGTGTGATTATAGACTGTTTATAGACTCCCTATGAGTGGATGTGTGATTATAGACTGTCTGTACACTCCCTATGAGTGGTGGTGTGGTTATAGACTGTCTGTAGACTCCCTATGAGTGGTGGTGTGGTTATAGACTGTCTGTAGACTCCCTATGAGTGGTGGTGTGGTTATAGACTGTCTGTAGACTCCCTATGAGTGGTGGTGTGGTTATAGACTGTCTGTAGACTCCCTATGAGTGGATGTGTGGTTATAGACTGTCTGTAGACTCCCTATGAGTGGCGGTGTGGTTATAGACTGTCTGTAGACTCCCTATGAGTGGTGGTGTGGTTATAGACTGTCTGTAGACTCCCTATGAGTGGTGGTGTGGTTATAGACTGTCTGTAGACTCCCTATGAGTGGTGGTGTGGTTATCCATTAGCCACATTTAGTCAGAGAATATATGAATTAACAATCATATTTATAGTGAAGATACCACAGTTGCCGGTCAAGGGGTGAGCTTCCTTTTAGGCAATCGGCTCTTCTCTGTACCTGAATACAGGAGGGTTGGGCTCAATTCAAATTGAAAGAAGTCTATTCACAAAGTTAACTGAAATTCCAATTCAATGAAAAAAAGGCCATCTATTTTCAAATGACTTTTTATGTCAGAAGTTTTTCCAGTTTGGGATTTTAAATTGAAATCAATTGTCTGACTACAATTCGAATTGACCCCAACTCTGGTATATAGTACATAGAATTCCCTCAGATACATTTACTAAGTCACAACCAAAAAACCCCAGACAATTATTAAAAGGAGGGATGGAATAGAGGCTGCTAAGAATTGAAATAGCAGTATGGAAAACATCATCACACACTTCCATGTTGACACTCATTCAGTGCTTTGCATGTGCCTAGATAGATAGATTAGATAGATAGATTAGATAGATAGATAGATAGATAGATAGATAGATAGATAGATAGATAGATAGATAGATAGATAGATAGATAGATAGATAGATAGATAGATAGATAGATAGATAGATAGATAGATAGATAGATAGATAGATAGATAGATAGATAGATAGATAGATAGATAGATAGATAGATAGATAGATAGATAGATAGATAGATAGATAGATAGATAGATAGATAGATAGATAGATAGATAGATAGATAGATAGATAGATAGATAGATAGATAGATAGATAGATAGATAGATAGATAGATAGATAGATAGATAGATAGATAGATAGATAGATAGATAGATAGATAGGTAGGTAGGTAGATAGATAGATAGATAGATAGATAGATAGATAGATAGATAGATAGATAGATAGATAGATAGATAGATAGATAGATAGATAGATAGATAGATAGATAGATAGATAGATAGATAGATAGATAGATAGATAGATAGATAGATAGATAGATTGCATAGTATGGGTGAATGGCTGGATATGTACACAATACATTGTTACAGAGTGTTAGGTGAAAAAAATATTGCAAGTTGAAATATAAATAAATAAGTAACATTTGCATGGTTAACTATACTATACAGGTCGATGGCAGAGAAATACTTAAATAGCTAAATGTGAGTATGATATAATTGAGGGTAATAATAGTTTACTTAAATTACATTCTGGGTAAATGAACAGATAAGTGAATATTTTGCATGGTTACATTAACTGCACAGGTAAATGTACAGTTATATGTACAGGTAAGTGAATATTTGCATGGTTACATTAACTGTACAGGTAAATGACAGGAAGAGATACTTAAATAGCTAAATGTGTGTATGATATAATTTAGGGTAATAATAGTAATTCCCTTAAAATACAGTCCTTAGTGCGCAGGGTTTAATTACAGATAAATGCACGTATTGCACATTCGATATACTAAAAGCAATGAAAAAGATACAACTGACAAGATACTAATATGCAGTCCTGAGTGAATGACTATGTAAGTTCAGTCCAAGAATTACTTGCAATATTGCATGTGATATGATATAACAACTGTACATGAATATGTATATACAGTCCTGAATGAATGAGTGCTGAATGAATAAGTCCTGAGTGAATGAGTGATTACAGACCAGAGTTACTCATGGATGGATGCCAAATTGTCAAACTAGGTCCTAACACCCCAACAGTTCCAGGTCTATGTTGCTGACGGCACGGCACCCCGGTAAGGTATTAAATGGTCTAATAGTCTCTGGCAGGAAGGACCTCCTGTAGCGCTCTCTGGCACACCGTGGTGGGATCAGTCTGTGACTGAAGGTGCTCCTCTGCATCATAACCATGGCATGCAGAGGGTGACGTTGTCCATGATGGCCAGCAGTTTGGCCAGGATCCTTCTCTCCGCCACCTCCTTTAGAGTGTCAAGGCTAATCCCCACAACAGATGATAAACATTCCTTGCTATGTGTGATCCTTGGGACGTCCCTACCCTATTGAAGTAGACATTTTAAATGGTTACGGTCAGGGTTATGGTTAGGTTATGATTAAGATTAGGCATTAAGGTAAGGGTTTAGGGTAGGGACGTCTCAAGGATTTCAGATAGCACTAACCAATGATAAACACAGGTGAAATTTGAGAGTTTCCGTTTAGTTACAAGACACTTCAACAGACAACATACCACTTCCTGGTCTCCTTGCCCATTAGCTGGATGGGTTTATAACCAGGATCATGCAACTCCTGCACCTGAAAAACAAACATCAACACACTACATTTCTTCACAGAGAAAACAAAAGTAAACCATTGTTGGGGTGAATTGTCTCTATAACGGTATACTCCAGCTGTAGGCCCATACAACCTGTCCAATGATGACAAAGTTCATTTCCATCTGCCCTTTGTTAAATTACATTATTTCATTTAATATAACCATGGTGCACTACTGTCCCGCCTCCTCCCCCTCTCTCCAGCGCTCGACATCACCGGTCTACTAACCACCGGCCCTGGCAACAATTATTACCCACACCTGCTCCCCATCATTACACACACCTGGTCATAATTTTCTCCTTGATTTCTCCCACTTTATTTCTCCCTCAGTAGACACCAGTCATTAGGTAGTATTGTTCTCTCTCACGTTCTGTACGCTGCTCATGTTCTGTTGATCTGCATCTGCACCTGCTTCCTGACTCCCGGCGTACTACGTTACAACTACTGCGTCTGTATTAGATGCTGTATCCTCCGTTTTATCACAACACATTCTGATAGTAAAAATATTGTAATCATATTACAAATACTTTCGAAGAACTAGATGATTACTTCTTGGATAACGTATACAGTCATAAAATTGTGTTTGTGAAAACATACATTATGACACCTTCGGAACTCACATTGAAAAAGGCACAGGTTTAAGTTAATTCCACCTGAACAAATCTGACCTTAAGTCAGAGACCACTATGATGTCATACCAAAGTCAGAGACCACTATGATGTCATACCAAAGTCAGAGACCACTATGATGTCATACCAAAGTCAGAGACCACTATGATGTCATACCAAAGTCAGAGACCACTATGATGTCATACCAAAGTCAGAGACCACTATGATGTCATACCAAAGTCAGAGACCACTATGATGTCATACCAAATAGTACGTTTTTGTCTTCTTCTAAGGTCTCTTAAAGGGAAAGTAATCCAAAAGTAATGGAAAGTAATCAGATGAAGTTTGGATAATCCCAAAGTTAAATTACTTTTTTGGACAGGTAACTAGTAACTGGTAACAAACTGTATTTAGAAAATAACCTACCCAACCCTGCAAACACACATATACACACACACAGAATGAATGGTGTGAAGGTCTGAATGTGTGCTGAATCCCCAATGGGCCTGGTGATGGATGATAAAGTGGACCTGCCATTGGGTTAATAAATGTTGCTGAGGATTTGGGGCCGACCTGCCCTGAGATGGTATCAGGTCCTTCTGATGAATTGTGAACCAGGAGCAATCCTCACTCTACTCTAAACAGTGACTATAACTCATGGTGGAAAGAAGGCTCTGTTCCTGTTTTTAGCTACTGGTTTGTAAAACCTTTTAGAATAGTAATGGGAAATCTTTATAGAGTATAGAATATTTAGAATTCAAAATGTTTATTTTAGTATTTTAGGCTCCCATCAAGTGTTGGCCCCATGTTTCATGAGCAAAGATCCCAGAACATTTTCCAGGCTTTTTCTCTCTCAAACTTTTGTACACAACTTAGTTTACATTCCCGTTACTAAGCATTTCTCCTTTGCCAAGATAACCCATCCACCTGACAGGTGTGGCATATCAAGAAGCTGATTAAACAGCATGATCATTACACAGGTGCACCTTGTGCTGGGGACAATAAAAGGCCACTCTGAAATGTGAAGTTTTGTCAAAGATGTCTCAAGTTTCGAGGGAGTGTGAAATAGGCATGATGACTGCAGGGTTGTCCATCAGAGCTGTTGCCAGATCATTTAATGTTAATGTCTCTACCATAAGTTTCCTTCAACGTTGTTTTAGAGAATTTGGCAGCACGTTCAACTGCCTCACAACCGCAGACCATGTGTAACCACACCAGCCCAGGACCTCTACATACGGCTTCTTCACCTGTGGGATGGCCTGAGACCAGCCACCCGGGTTTACAAGCTGTGGGTTTGCACAACCGAAGAATTTCTGCACAAACTGTCAGAAACCATCCAAGGGAGACTCCTCTGCGTGCTCGTCGTCCTCACCACGGTCTTGACCTGGCTGCAGTTCTGGATCTTGGGACCAATGTCCTGGTATAAATCTATGGCTACCTCCTCACTCCCTTCTCCTTGCCTCCACCATACTCACAAGTGTGTACAAATGCACAAGTGTCCCAAAGCTGAGGGAGTGAAAACAACGGAAGGTGTAGGGGCTAATAAGACCCTCCGATAACCACTTAGATCGAGCCAGCAACGCTGCTGACTTCAGAGCGAAGTGAAATCCCATAAGGCACTGCGTTATTTCTCAGTCTAATTATATGTCACGTGCATTTGTTTGTCAGATTTCGAGACTTGACACATGTAACAGACGAAATACCTCCCAAATTAAATGTAACTGTTATTGAGGTTTATATCTTGTAAAGTGACAATTTGATTTGATTTTCATGCTCGTTTTGTTATTTAAAAGTGGAACATGAATTGCATCATTCAAGTCACGAGTGCGTCCTGAAGTTGAAGGGTTTATTTTTTCTAAGCAGAGTTGCAAAGAAAAGCCATATCTTCCTCTGTCCAGTGTCTGTGTTCTTTTGCCCATCTTAATATTTAATTTTTATTGGCCAGTCTGAGATATGGCTTTTTCTTTGCATCTCTGCCTAGAAGGCCAGCATCCCGGAGTCGCCTCTTCACTGTTGACGTTGTTAATGGTGTTTTGCGGGTACTATTTCATGAAGCTGCCAGTTGAGGACTTGTGAGGCGTCTGTTTCTCAAACTAGACACTCTAATGTACTTGTCCTCTTGCTTAGTTGTGCACCGGGGCCTCCCACTCCTCTTTCTATTCTGGTTAGAGCCCGTTTGTGCTGTTCTGTGAAGGGAGTAGTACACAGCGTTGTACGACATCTTCATTCTCTTGGAATGGAATAGCCTTAATTTCTCAGAACTAGAATAGACTGACGAGTTTCAGAAGAAAGTTCTTTGTTTCTGGCCATTTTGAGCCTGTAATCAAACCCACAATTGCTGATGCTCCAGAAACTCAACTAGTCTAAAGAAGGCCAGTTGTATTGCTTCTTTAATCAGCACAACAATTTTCAGCTGTGCTAACATAATTGCAAAAGGGTTTTCTAATGATCGATTAGCCTTTTAAAATGATAAACTTGGATTAGCTAACACAGGAGTGATGGTTGCTGATAATGGGCCTCTGTACGCCTATGTAGATATTCCATAAAAAATCTGCCGTTTCCAGCTACAATAGTCATTTACAATATTAACAATGTCAACACAGTTTTTCTGATCAATTTGATGTTATTTTAATGGACAAAAAATGTGATTTTCAAGGACATTTCTAAGTGACCCCAAACTTTTGAACGGTAGTGTATATGAGAGAGAGAGAGAGAGAGAGAGAGAGAGATGAGAGAGATGAGATATAAAGAGAAAAACACTAGTGTACTAGTGTGTCTGTCACCACTAGGGTTGCAAAATTCAGGGAACTTTCAATAAATGTACTGTTTTTTTTTCAGAAATCCCAGTTGGAGGATTCCTGAAATTAGGACTGGGAATAAGCAGGAAATCTGAAATCTTCCAACTGGGATTTCTAGAAAACCTGGGATTTTATTAAAATTTCCTGGATTTTTGCAACCCTAGTCACCACCCCCTCCTCCTCCTCCTCCATCTCCTCCCACCCCCCGGCCAATTGATTTGCTCTCTCATCACTTCCCCTCTTAGACCAACTGTTCAAAGAGCCTCCTGCAGTGATTGGCCAACTGGCTGAGCTGTGAATGAGGGGATTGGATTATTTTGCACCAGGTCCAAGTTGATTGGTGGAACCAGGCTGCTTGGTTCAAAGCCCACGGCGAAGTCAGCTTAGAACAAAAGTGATGTAGTTAAGCAGATGGAGAAATTAGTAGGATTCTGTGTTTTCACAAGCGATTGCTTTTGATAGAAAAGTAAACTAGTTAGATAATTCTGACATATATTTTACGGGAAAAAAGATGGTGTATGTTTTCTGGACGATGCACCATGCTGCCTTGTTGACAACATGACTGAGCGCCACAGATAACTGTTGGATTTCAGAAGGTCGCTCCTCCCTCACCGCTTTGGTCCGTTCACGTCACGGGTCATAGACCGGTGCCCCGCGACTCAGCCTAATCAAATCCACCCAGTGATCAACTTGCCAACTGACTGGACTGTGAATGGTCAACTGAACAAGAAAATAGCCATAAATGACCAGGGCATTCAGTTCCTGTGTGTCAGTGCCAAAGGACTTGACTATCCTCCAACCCTACAGAGTAACCCCAGCTAGGGTTAGGACCAGCCAAACTACTCACACACCTGGGTATCCTCCAACCATTCAGTCCTTCCAGGTATAGGCCTATACAGTTGGAGTATCCTCCAACCTCACAGTACAGATTACTCACAGCTATAGACCGGCCGAACCATTCACTGACAATAACATAGGCCTTGCTTGCCAAAGCCCTCACACACAACAGTAGGTCTGTTTGTTAGGATTTAAAATGAGAGTCCTGGTTGGATCCTCTGCCAGCCAGCTTGTGTGTGTGTGCGTGTGTGTGTGTGTGTGTGTGTGTGTGTGTGTGTGTGTGTGTGTGTGTGTGTGTGTGTGTGTGTGTGTGTGTGTGTGTGTGTGTGTGTGTGTGTGTGTGTGTGTGTGTGTGTGTGTGTGTGTGTGTGTGTGTGTGTGTGTGTGTGTGTGAGAATGGGTAGCTAGCTAGAGATACTGTACTGGAATCGGCGGGGTCACTGATGACTGACTGTGCCAAACAGTCTGATGCTGCCAAATCACCTATCTGCTTACACAGAGATTAAACATGAAACAACTGCTTTATTTGCGTGTGTTTCCTAGAAGATTATGCAGCTACAGTAGAAACATGCATAATTTAGACAAAGGCGGAAGGGGATCTGTCTGCTGCTCCTGCATCTGAAAAAATGGACATACACTGGATAGGAGGAATGAAATGTGTTGTTTTACAGGGTAATACTTTGGGAAAGGCAGTCTGCGCTCTTTTAAGGTCCTTACTACTGAATAGTGTTGGTTCCAGGTGTAGGAGTCAAAATAAGAATGCTGGAAGAGACACATATGGGTGGCAGGTAGCCTAGCAGTTAAGAGGGCCAGTAACCGAAAGGTCGCTGGTTTGATTCCACTAGTCGACTAGGTGAAAAATCTGTCAGTGTGTGAATGCGTGTGTGTGTGTGTGTGTGTGTGTGTGTGTGTGTGTGTGTGTGTGTGTGTGTGTGTGTGTGTGTGTGTGTGTGTGTGTGCGTGTGTGTGTGTGCGTGTGACAACTAAAACAAACCCAATCTTGCAGGAGACAGATGGGGAATATTGAGCTTGAGGTTACTATGGTTAAGGTTGGGTAGTTTACTACCTAACAGTTACTGTCAAAAATGGGATGACCCAGACTCATTAGAAGAAGACAAAACCTATCCATCAAATGCATTTGGTGTGTCATCATAGTGGTCTCTGACATCATAGTGGTCTCTGACATCATAGTGGTCTCTGACATCATAGTGGTCTCTGACATCATAGTGGTCTCTGACTTGTGGACAGGCTTGCTCAGGTGGGGCAAACTTTTTTTTCAATACTGATTTGAATTGTCATTGAGAAAATAGAAAGCTGTCATAATGTATTTTTTTTGTAAACATCGTCCCTGAATTTAAAAGTAGATGACCATAGTTTTGATGTTAACAGAACTACAGTTTATTTTGTAATCAGATTACATCCCCGACCCTGTCTATTGGAAGTAGAGAAAGGGATCCACTTCCTGTTTCTCCTGAGAGGAGTGTCTGCTACTCCATCAAAGCAAAGTTCACCCCGATGTAGTCTACAATAAGTGCTCTGATGAGATACACAGCTGTGGTCTGTGCCACTCTGGTGGTCTGACAAAGAAAAGGTTGCCCTGATATACAAGTATACTTAGCCTTTGGTGTAATACATACACAGACCAATAAACTGTTAACTGTTGAACAGGTGAACAGGTGTACAGGTAAACAGGTGAATTGCTTGCTTGATAGAACAGGTAACACCACTTCCTGATGTCCCTACTGAACGGAGACTCTGCCACTATGATGCACTATGAGAAAAGGTTACATAGACATTTTAAGCTTTTACTTTGGTGTAATAAAATGCCTACTTCCAAAGAAATCTATGATGGGGCTGTTACCGTATGGCCGTTTTTAACATCATTATGTACCTCAAATACGGCTTCAATTTCGACTTTGATTCATGTACCCTGGGCTCTTTCTGTAATTCCGTTCCAATTTTCAGGGTATACATGAGGAAACGACGGTGTTACAGAGGCAGGAGAAAACGATGGTGTTACAGAGGCAGGAGAAAACACTGGTGTTACAGAGGCAGGAGAAAACACTGGTGTTACAGAGGCAGGAGAAAACACTGGTGTTACAGAGGCAGGAGAAAACACTGGTGTTACAGAGGCAGGAGAAAACAATGGTGTTACAGAGGCAGGAGAAAACACTGGTGTTACAGAGGCAGGAGAAAACAATGGTGTTACAGAGGCAGGAGAAAAACTGGTGTTACAGAGGCAGGAGGAAACACTAGTGTTACAGAGGCAGGAGGAAACACTAGTGTTACAGAGGCAGGAGGAAACGCCAGTGTTACAGAGGCAGAAGAGTCCTGGTGAGATTAAGGCAAAGGGAGAACTGCATTTGCATTTTATTAATGGCAATTTGAATACGCAGAGATACCAAGACAAAATCCTGAGGCCCATAGTCGTACCACTCATCCGCTGCAATCTCCTCGTGTTTCAGCATGATAATGCACGGCCACATGTTGCAAGGATCTGTACACAGAGTAGAGTAGAGTAGAGTAGAGTTTAGTAGGTTAGAGTAGAGTAGAGTAGAGTTTAGTAGGTTAGAGTAGAGTAGAGTAGAGTAGAGTTTAGTAGGTTAGAGTAGAGTAGAGTAGAGTAGACTTTAGTAGGTTAGAGTAGAGTAGAGTAGAGTAGACTTTAGTAGGTTAGAGTAGAGTAGAGTAGAGTAGACTTTAGTAGGTTAGAGTAGAGTAGAGTAGAGTAGAGTAGGTTAGAGTAGAGTAGAGTAGAGTAGGTTAGAGTAGAGTAGAGAAGAGTAGAGTAGAGTATAGTAGGTTAGAGTAGAGTAGGTTAGAGTAGAGTAGAGTATAGTAGAGTATAGTAGGTTAGAGTAGAGTAGGTTAGAGTAGAGTAGAGTAGAGTTTAGTAGGTTAGAGTAGAGTAGAGTATAGTATAGTAGGTTAGAGTAGAGTAGAGTAGAGTAGAGTTTAGTAGGTTAGAGTAGAGTAGAGTAGAGTAGACTTTAGTAGGTTAGAGTAGAGTAGAGTAGAGTAGAGTAGGTTAGAGTAGAGTAGAGTAGAGTAGAGTAGAGTATAGTAGGTTAGAGTAGAGTATAGTAGGTTAGAGTAGAGTAGAGTATAGTAGGTTAGAGTAGAGTAGAGTATAGTAGAGTATAGTAGGTTAGAGTAGAGTAGGTTAGAGTAGAGTAGAGAAGAGTAGAGTAGAGTAGAGTAGGTTAGAGTAGAGTAGGTTAGAGTAGAGTAGAGTAGAGTATAGTAGAGTATAGTAGGTTAGAGTAGAGTAGGTTAGAGTAGAGTAGAGAAGAGTAGAGTAGAGTAGAGTATAGTAGGTTAGAGTAGAGTAGGTTAGAGTAGAGTAGAGAAGAGTAGAGTAGAGTAGAGTAGAGTAGGTTAGAGTAGAGTAGGTTAGAGTAGAGTAGAGTATAGTAGAGTATAGTAGGTTAGAGTAGAGTAGGTTAGAGTAGAGTAGGTTAGAGTAGAGTAGAGAAGAGTAGAGTAGAGTATAGTATAGTAGGTTAGAGTAGAGTAGAGTAGAGTTTAGTAGGTTAGAGTAGAGTAGAGTAGAGTATAGTATAGTAGGTTAGAGTAGAGTAGAGTAGAGTAGAGTAGAGTAGAGTAGAGTAGAGCAGAGTAGAGTTTAGTAGGTTAGAGTAGAGTAGAGTAGACTTTAGTAGGTTAGAGTAGAGTAGAGTAGAGTAGGTTAGAGTAGAGTAGAGTAGAGTAGAGTAGGTTAGAGTAGAGTAGAGTAGAGTATAGTAGGTTAGAGTAGAGTAGAGTAGAGTAGAGTTTAGTAGGTTAGAGTAGAGTAGAGTAGAGTAGACTTTAGTAGGTTAGAGTAGAGTAGAGTAGAGTAGAGTAGAGTAGGTTAGAGTAGAGTAGAGTAGAGTAGAGTAGAGTAGAGTAGAGTAGGTTAGAGTAGAGTAGGTTAGAGTAGAGTAGAGAAGAGTAGAGTAGAGTAGAGTAGGTTAGAGTAGAGTAGGTTAGAGTAGAGTAGAGTATAGTAGAGTATAGTAGGTTAGAGTAGAGTAGGTTAGAGTAGAGTAGGTTAGAGTAGAGTAGAGAAGAGTAGAGTATAGTATAGTAGGTTAGAGTAGAGTAGAGAAGAGTAGAGTAGAGTATAGTATAGTAGGTTAGAGTAGAGTAGAGTAGAGTTTAGTAGGTTAGAGTAGAGTAGAGTAGAGTATAGTATAGTAGGTTAGAGTAGAGTAGAGTAGAGTAGAGTAGAGTAGAGTAGAGTAGAGTTTAGTAGGTTAGAGTAGAGTAGAGTATAGTAGAGTAGGTTAGAGTAGAGAAGAGTAGGTTAGAGTAGAGTAGAGTAGGTTAGAGTAGAGTAGGTTAGAGTAGAGTAGAGTAGAGTATAGTAGGTTAGAGTAGAGTATAGTAGGTTAGAGTAGAGTAGAGTAGAGTATAGTAGGTTAGAATAGAGTAGAGTAGAGTATAGTAGGTTAGAGTAGAGTATAGTAGGTTAGAGTAGAGTAGAGTAGAGTAGAGTAGACTTTAGTAGGTTAGAGTAGAGTAGAGTAGAGTAGGTTAGAGTAGAGTAGGTTAGAGTAGAGTAGAGTAGAGTATAGTAGGTTAGAGTAGAGTAGAGTAGAGTATAGTAGGTTAGAGTAGAGTAGAGTAGAGTATAGTAGGTTAGAGTAGAGTAGAGTATAGTAGGTTAGAGTAGAGTAGAGTATAGTAGGTTAGAGTAGAGTAGAGTAGAGTATAGTAGGTTAGAGTAGAGTAGTGTAGAGTAGAGTAGAGTAGAGTATAGTAGGTTAGAGTAGAGTAGAGTAGAGTATAGTAGGTTAGAGTAGAGTAGAGTAGAGTATAGTAGGTTAGAGTAGAGTAGAGTAGAGTAGAGTAGTATAGTGAGTAGAGTAGAGTAGAGTATAGTAGGTTAGAGTAGGGTAGGTTAGAGTAGAGTAGGTTAGAGTAGAGTAGGTTAGAGTAGAGTGAGCAGAGTAGAGTAGGGTAGAGCAGAGTGAGCAGAGTAGAGTAGGGTAGAGCAGAGTATAGTTGCTGATAATGGGCCTCTGTACGCCTATGTAGATATTCCATAAGAAATCCTGCTACAATAGTAATTTACAACATTAAACATTTCTACACTGTATTTCTGATAAATTATTTTAATGCACTAAAAATTAGCTTTACTTTCATAAACAAAGACATTTCTAAGTGATTCTGAACTTTTGAACGGTAGTGAATATAGGAAATAGGTTTCCTATATTGTTGACTGACAGCTGAGCAGAGGGCTTCTGTTCATATTGGATAGTTTTATGGGATTAGAGTTGATCAGAGTAAATGAAAGGTTGTTGCCATGGAGTTGTATAGATGTTCCCCATGATGTTCTATTAATTTGCTTTAAAGCTACAGTCCTTGATAGGTATATCAATTTGTTTCACTTTTGAATAAATGATATAGCTATAACCATTGATTTAAAAATAATAATATAACATTTAAATGCCAAATTAGCTTAGTTTAACCTCCATCCCTCAACTGCTTACCTTTTTTTTTTTTTTTTTTTACAAACTGCATTTTTAATTTATTTTGGTTACATGTTTCCATGGTATTGAGTTTCGTTACACTCCATCAACTATGCTAACACTAACTTCTTCAGCGACTTTGGTTTAAGTGACTCAAATACCGATTGACCCGTGTTCTAACTCTCCAGTGTTTTATATAGTAACTATTGACTCGTGTATTGTAAGTAATTATTGGACCTAGGCATTCACTCAGGAATGCATATTAGTATCCTTCCAGTTGCACCTTTTCTCATTGCTTTTAGTATATCAAATGTGCAATAAGTGCAGTTGTCTGTAATTAAACCCTGCGCACTAAGGACTGTATTTTAAGGGAATTACTATTATTACCCCAATGATATCATACACACATTTAGCTATTAAAGTATCTCTTCCTGTCATTTACCTGTACAGTTTGTGTAAACATGCAAGTATTCACTTATCTGTAAATATAACTGTATACCTAACTGTACAGCTAATTTAACCATGAAAAATTTTCACTTACCTGTTCATTTACCCAGTCTGTCTATTAAGTAAACTATTATTACCCTCGCTCATATCATACGCATTAGCTACTGAAGTATTTCTCTGCCATCAACCTGTATAGTATAGTTAACCATCCAACATCCACCAATGTATAGTGTACATATTCAGCCAACCACTCATACTACGCAATGTCCTTTTATAGCTTTTTTTTGCACTCCAGATATCCTGTATTTCTATACTTTTTCATACTGCCGCTCTATGTATCATGTACCGTGTATCTGTCTTTTGTGTACTTTCGTTGTGGCATTTTGCACCTGCCCTGTGTTTTTGTTGTAGCTGCTTGATAATGAAATTTCCCCCCCGGGGGATCAATAAAGTACCTATCTATCTATCTATCTATCTATCTATCTAACTCTCCAGTGTTTTATACAGTAACTATTGACTCGTGTTCTAACTCTCCAGTGTTTTATATAGTAACTATTGACTCGTGTTCTAACTCTCCAGTGTTTTATATAGTAACTATTGACTCGTGTTCTAACTCTCCAGTGTTTTATATAGTAACTATTGACTCGTGTTCTAACTCTCCAGTGTTTTATATAGTAACTATTGACCCGTGTTCTAACTCTCCAGTGTTTTATATAGTAACTATTGACTCGTGTTCTAACTCTCCAGTGTTTTATATAGTAACTATTGACTCGTGTTCTAACTCTCCAGTGTTTTATATAGTAACTATTGACTCGTGTTCTAACTCTCCAGTGTTTTATATAGTAACTATTGACTCGTGTTCTAACTCTCCAGTGTTTTATACAGTAACTATTGACTCGTGTTCTAACTCTCCAGTGTTTTATATAGTAACTATTGACTCGTGTTCTAACTCTCCAGTGTTTTATATAGTAACTATTGACCCGTGTTCTAACTCTCCAGTGTTTTATATAGTAACTATTGACTCGTGTTCTAACTCTTCAGTGTTTTATATAGTAACTATTGACCCGTGTTCTAACTCTCCAGTGTTTTATATAGTAACTATTGACTCGTGTTCTAACTCTCCAGTGTTTTATATACTAACTATTTACATGTGCTCTAACACTCCAGTACTTTATATTGTATGTTTTTGTGAGTCAGGGCCTCTTACCATTCCTCGTCTTCACCGCTAGAAAAAAACCTGCTCGCTAATGCTAATACCAGGCTAACTAACTCCATTAGGATTGCTTGATCGCTAACGATAGGCTATGTTAGGCTATACTAGGCTAGATAACTGCACTAGGAAGTCATAGGGACGAGAGCTTGCCAATGCTAGATTAGCAAACTAGAGGAACTCAGAGACTCAGAGGGAGACATAGCAAGTCTGCAGCTAAAGCACTAACCCATGACCTTATCTGCTCACACTCTCTCACTCCACGCCTTCATTTCCTGGCAAAACGCACAACAACACTGGTGCTTCAAACTGTAGCCATGGAAAC
Organism: Thymallus thymallus; assembly: GCA_023634145.1. Lineage (NCBI taxonomy): Eukaryota > Metazoa > Chordata > Actinopteri > Salmoniformes > Salmonidae > Thymallus > Thymallus thymallus. The sequence goes on from CM042411.1 coordinate 28,999,050, forward strand.
CTGGATAGACCACGCTAATAATATCCCAAAAGCAGCTATCCGCAAAGTTTGTGTGTGTGTTTGTGTGACAGAGAGAGAGAGAGAGCAAGAAAGAGAGAGAGAGAGAGAGAGAGAGAGAGAGAGAGAGAGAGAGAGAGAGAGAGAGAGAGAGCGAGAGAGAGAGAGAGGATGCCAATGAGATGATGAGGTCAAACTGGTTATAGTTGGTAACACCCACAGGGTGTATACTTTACCGTCACACACAGACCACTGCTGACTACCAATGTAGCGCCTATGGAACTGTGCTGTCCATGGGCCATTGCTATGGCATCTATTCTCTCCTTCAAACCATCCTCAAATCAAGTCTCTCAAGCTGCAGAACTGGATTGCCGTAATCACCTTATAGACACCAGTGAAGAGAAATAGAAGTGAGCATTGCCTCCAGGGCAGCCAGAAGCTAGTGGAGCATATAGCAATAAATATTGAAGTTGGAACACATGCAGGCTTCAGTAGAGTCAGATAGGGATACAGTACTCTTATATACTAGGCTCAAGTAGAGTCAGATAGGGATACAGTACTCTTATATACTAGGCTCAAGTAGAGTCAGATAGGGATACAGTACTCTTATATACTAGGCTCAAGTAGAGTCAGATAGGGATACAGTACTCCAGAGCCAGCCAATGTGAACTCAACTTCAATCCACCATAAAACCCTGACACTCATTCTCTCTTGTTCTCTACCACCGTCTAAGATGTTAATTCAGGTGTTTGAGACACCTCATTAGATTATTCCATGTTCCTGCCATGGCAACGGAATGAGAGACAGTACAAACCACGTGTAGAGACAGGGCATGGATTCTGAAAGGAACATAACTGCTCTGATTGTAGCATGGCTGCACGGGAGGTGATGAAAATGGGACAGAAAATAGATTTCAGTGCAGAGGAGTCACAGAGGGAGAGACACACTGAGGGCGTGGAGAGAGTGACAGAGACAGAGTTTGATAGAGAGAGAGCGAGAGAGAGAAAGAGAAAGAGGGAGAAAGAGTTTGATAGAGAGAGAGATTACAGGCTGTGTCGCAGCCGGCCACGACCGGCAGACCCATGAGGCAGCGCACAGTTGGCCCAGTGTCGTCCGGGTTAGGGGAGGGTTTGTCCCATTGATCTGTGGTATTTTCTGTATAATCAAATGAGGAGACACAAACTAATCACACAAGTCAGAGTTCTACTTAAACTAAATCTTTGTTTACTTATAAGTCAAGAAAGCAGGTCACACCAGAGACGCAAGTGACTGATGTGAGTGCTTTGCAATAATGATGGCTGGTCGACGCAACACTTGACTGTTGGTTTCATAGCAAAGATACATGACAAACAACAGATGGAATGGATCACAAGGTGAGACTTGATATATGAGTAAGGAGTATCCACTTCCAGAAAGCATTTCCTATGAAGACTGTTCTCATAGTACAGAGTTCGGCCCCAAAGGCAAGACTCCCATTTCGTCCCTGGTACCTCGTCGTACAGAAACACAGACTCATTCTATGGCATAAATCAATTGTCCACTCCAGATACCCCTGTCTCAAGTAGAACCCATGTTCTTTACCACACGCCTAGACTAGCTGCAGGGAGCTGGAGTAGAACCCATCCCTTTGCAAAGACACAGCCTCAGTAGAACAGAAATGTTTTACTCTTTGTTAAGTACATATAAATACTATTAAACAAGTCAGTTAATACATGATTTTTCTCTCACAAAGCTCACTATCTCAGACAGTGTGGTTCAGTGGTCTAAGACACTGCATCTCAGTGCTAGATGTGTCACTACAGACAACCTGGTTTGAATCCAGACTGTATCACAACCGGCCGTTTCTGATATTCTGCATAGCAACAGGGACGTGTGATGACAAGCCTGACGTCTCCCCTCTCTGGTCCCCAGGTGACTGAGGCCCATACGAGGGAAGAAATGCAACTTCCAACACCAGAGTCCAAAAGGATACATTCTAATAACAACAGTTCAATCATATAAGCATATTATGCAGATAAGACATCTTAATTATCTATGTACTTTCCAGCACACTCTCTAGCGGGCCGGGCGCATGCACGCTGACACGGTCGCCAGGTGTACAGTGTTTCCTCCGACACATTGGTGCGGCTGACTTCCGGACTTAGCGGCTTGGCGGGGTCGTGTTTCGGAGGACGCATGGCTCCTGACCTTCGACCTCTTCCGAGTCCGTACGGGAGTCGCAGTGATGGAATAAGACTGTAACTAACAATTGGATAATAAAGAATTAACAGAAATAAATAAAAAAGTGCACTACTAACTCTAAAGAGAGAATACATGGGAACGATGAAGAGAGAGAGGAGGGCAGACAGGTTTAGAGGTTGACAGGGTGAGAGAGGTAGAGAGAGAGGTAGGGAGAGAGTTAGAGAGAGAGAGGTAGGGAGAGAGAGTTAGAGAGAGAGAGGTAGAGAGAGAGTTAGAGAGAGAGAGGTAGAGAGAGAGGTAGAGAGAGAGAGGTAGAGAGAGAGTTAGAGAGAGAGAGGTAGGGAGAGAGAGGTAGAGAGAGAGAGAGAGGTAGAGAGTTAGAGAGAGAGAGGTAGAGAGAGAGAGGTAGAGAGAGAGGTAGAGAGAGAGAGGTAGAGAGAGAGGTAGAGAGAGAGAGGTAGAGAGAGAGAGAGAGGTAGAGAGTTAGAGAGAGAGAGGTAGAGAGAGAGAGGTAGAGAGAGAGGTAGAGAGAGAGAGGTAGAGAGAGAGGTAGAGAGAGAGAGGTAAGGAGAGAGAGGTAAGGAGAGAAAGGTAGAGAGAGAGGTAGAGAGAGAGAGTTAGAGAGAGAGGTAGGGAGAGAGGTAGAGAGAGAGAGGTAGAGAGAGAGAGGTAGAGAGAGAGAGTTAGAGAGAGAGAGGTAGAGAGAGAGAGTTAGAGAGAGAGGTAGGGAGAGAGAGGTAAGGAGAGAGTTAGAGAGAGAGAGGTAGAGAGAGAGGTAGAGAGAGAGGTAGAGAGAGAGAGGTAGAGAGAGAGAGTTAGAGAGAGAGAGGTAGAGAGAGAGAGTTAGAGAGAGAGGTAGGGAGAGAGAGGTAAGGAGAGAGTTAGAGAGAGAGAGAGAGAGAGGTAGAGAGAGAGAGGTAGTGAGAGAGGTAGAGAGAGAGGTAGAGAGAGAGAGGTAAGGAGAGAGAGGTAAGGAGAGAGTTAGAGAGAGAGGTAGAGAGAGAGAGGTAGAGAGAGAGAGGTAGAGAGAGAGAGGTAGAGAGAGAGAGGTAGAGAGAGAGAGAGAGAGAGAGAGAGGTAGGGAGAGAGAGGTAAGGAGAGAGTTAGAGAGAGAGAGAGAGAGAGGTAGAGAGAGAGAGGTAGTGAGAGAGGTAGGGAGAGAGTTAGAGAGAGAGAGGTAGGGAGAGAGAGTTAGAGAGAGAGAGGTAGAGAGAGAGTTAGAGAGAGAGAGGTAGAGAGAGAGGTAGAGAGAGAGAGGTAGAGAGAGAGTTAGAGAGAGAGAGGTAGGGAGAGAGAGGTAGAGAGAGAGAGAGAGGTAGAGAGTTAGAGAGAGAGAGGTAGAGAGAGAGAGGTAGAGAGAGAGGTAGAGAGAGAGAGGTAGAGAGAGAGGTAGAGAGAGAGAGGTAGAGAGAGAGAGAGAGGTAGAGAGTTAGAGAGAGAGAGGTAGAGAGAGAGAGGTAGAGAGAGAGGTAGAGAGAGAGAGGTAGAGAGAGAGGTAGAGAGAGAGAGGTAAGGAGAGAGAGGTAAGGAGAGAAAGGTAGAGAGAGAGGTAGAGAGAGAGAGTTAGAGAGAGAGGTAGGGAGAGAGGTAGAGAGAGAGAGGTAGAGAGAGAGAGGTAGAGAGAGAGAGTTAGAGAGAGAGAGGTAGAGAGAGAGAGTTAGAGAGAGAGGTAGGGAGAGAGAGGTAAGGAGAGAGTTAGAGAGAGAGAGGTAGAGAGAGAGGTAGAGAGAGAGGTAGAGAGAGAGAGGTAGAGAGAGAGAGTTAGAGAGAGAGAGGTAGAGAGAGAGAGTTAGAGAGAGAGGTAGGGAGAGAGAGGTAAGGAGAGAGTTAGAGAGAGAGAGAGAGAGAGAGAGGTAGAGAGAGAGAGGTAGTGAGAGAGGTAGAGAGAGAGGTAGAGAGAGAGGTAGAGAGAGAGAGGTAAGGAGAGAGAGGTAAGGAGAGAGTTAGAGAGAGAGGTAGAGAGAGAGAGGTAGAGAGAGAGAGGTAGAGAGAGAGAGGTAGAGAGAGAGAGGTAGAGAGAGAGAGAGAGAGAGAGAGAGAGAGGTAGAGCGGATGAAAGAGAGAAAAAAAGAGAGAGCGTGAGATAGAGAGAGCTGGAGATATAGAGAGCTTTACAGGAGAGGAGAGAAGCAGCTAAAGATGTCGACTGACACATTATGTTCCCCGGGGAGAGTGATCTGTTTAGAACACCGCCAGAAATATTCCAGTAAGAGAGAGCGTCTCGCTGAACTGAGCTGAGCTGAACTGGGCTGAACTGAGCTGAACTGAGTTTAGGAGACACTGCAGAGCACACAGCTGGACTGAACCCACTTTCAGGGCCACACAGAACGGCCTGCCAGTCTTTCATTTGCATAAATTCAGTTTCAAGAATCAGCTTTTTATTTTGAGCCATGGAGTGAAAGGAAGGGAAGTGCTCACGGCTGGTGTTGCAGGATTAGTCTTTGAAAAGCTCACTGACGGAAACATTTTTTTCACCATCCAGGGGTTTCAAAGAGGAGCTTGGTGTTTATATAAATATTCAAATAAATGTTAAATAAAACATTCTATCACCGTGGTTCAGCTGCATATTCACTCCTGAGAGAGTGGACATCATCTCAAAGCATCATTGGCAAAAATACTGTAAATAATAAAACAAATATTAATTACACAAGGTCATCCACCCATGAATAAACTCAAGAGAACACTGAATGCTTTTCCATTGCACTGAGCATGTTGACACAGGGCTCATACACAGTAACACTGCAACCAAATGAATCCACCAACAACCACATTTTAGGCAAAAAGAGAGGAAAGGACTGAGGTGTAATAATCAAATATTGATTATATCATTACAAAATGCATCAATGAGATTGCAGGATTTCATCACATGATTTTTCACAGCACAAAGTAAATGGACCGTCTTGAGGCGGTGAAAAGGATGGACATCTAATACTGACTTTTGTCACGTATGACCTGACTGGGTGAGAGCTGTCACATCAAATTAATCTCTCCTCTAACAGAACCACTTCACACCTTCTGTCTGTCTGTCTGTTCCCCCAGGGACTGTGTTAGAGGTGGAGAGAGAGAGAGAGAGAGAGAGAGAGAGAGAGTGCAGTGAATGAACTGAGAGACAAAGCACGCAGGGCATTCTACGCCATTAAAAAACAAATCCAAATTGAAATACCTATTACAATTTGGCAAAAACTAATTCAATGTGTGATTGAACCAATCGCACTCTATGGCAGCGAGGTGTGGGGTCCACTTACAAAACAAGATTTTACCCACTGGGACAAACATCCCATTGAGACCTTGCATGCGGAACTTTGTAAGATTCTCCTACATGTCCAGAGGAAAACTACAAACAATGCATGCAGGGCAGAATTAGGCCGATATCCACTAATATTAAAAACTCAAAAAAGAGCAATTAAGTTTTGGAAACACCTAAAACACAGTGACCCCCTCTCATATCATTACCAAGCCCTGCAATACCAAGAGTTGAGCAAAGATAAGAGTCCCTTCATCCAACTGGTCCGGGGGCTGAGTTCACAAACTTGTTCCACTAACACACTGAAGCCTCAGGACCAGAACATCCAATCAATCAGAATTAATCAAATTACAAAACATCTAAAACAAAACTACATTACCTATTGGAAAACACAAACACAAGCACAAAGCAAAATGCAGTGCTATTTGGCCCTAAATCGACAGTACACCATGGCAAACTATCTGACCATGGTGACTGATCAAACCTCAGGAAAACCTTGACAAAGTACAGGCTCAGCGAGCACAGCCTTGCTATTGAGAAGGGTAGACACAGGAAAACATGGCTCCCTGTAGAGGAAAGGCTGTGCAAACACTGCACCACAGCAGAACCAGAGACAGAGCTGCATTTCCTGACAAAATGTCAAAAATATAAAACTATCAGAGAGAGTCACTTCCCCAAATTTGAACAAGTAGTCCGGGGCTTTGAGGACCTCTCTGAAATAGAAAGGCTGCCGATCCTTTTGGGGGAAGACATGGACAGCTGTGCGCTGGCAGCATGATGTGTTGCTGCCTGACACAAGGTGAGGGACAGTGCCTGACATATTTAATGCCTTTTTTTTTTCTGTTGTTATTTGTTCTTTGATGTAATTATATTTTTAAAAAATATATATATGTGTATGTATGTATGTATATATATATATATATAAAATAGAAAAAATATATATATATATAAATATAAAAGATTTAAAAAAAAAAAATTGATGTATGATACTTTGGCAATATGTACATTGTTGCGTCATGCCAATAAAGTGAATTGAATTGAATTGAATTGAATTGAATTGAGAGTTGTTTATCTGTCTTGGTATTTCGATCAATAGGACCTGACATTGATTTATCCAAACTCAGTTCAAGGGTTTCCACAGTGACAACAACAACAACAACAACAACAACAACAACAACAACTACAACTACAACTACAACAACAACAACAACAACAACAACAACAACAACAACACAAATCAGATAATAATATCATGACCTGGGTTAAATTTCACACCACAAAATACAATCAATAAGTAAAGCAGTCAGTTTCTTGGACAACCTGGTTGCACGTTTTCAAAACTTTATAGGACGTTACGACTGTATTATATAATATAATATGAGTTGATGTCGGTTTCAAGTTTGTCCTCTTTTTTTACGAACTAGAAAATCTAGTGTCTTCTCTGCGGAATATGTTCAGGTAGTTGTTGGTTATTCTGTCTCTCAAGCCAAGGTGACTACTGTGTAGAGTGAAAAGACTTACAATAACAAACGTTATGGATCCAGGACGGCCTTCTACCAAGCAGGGCCAACAACTGTCTCGTTAGACACACACACACACACACACACACACACACACACACACACACACACACACACACACACACACACACACACACACACACACACACACACACACACACACACACTGTGTCCCCAGTGCATGAAAACCTCAGCTAAGGAAGTCAAAGGCAGCATGTACCTTATGCTGTAGAGGATATTAATTGGCTTTGTCCCAAAGAGCAACCTTGTTCCTTTATAGTATATTACTTTGACCAGGCCCCATAGAGAACTATTATTTCAAACATACTGTAGGTGATAGAAATCATTCTACTAACCATTTTCAATGTTCATTGGTCTCAGAAATAGAAACCACTCCCCAAATAGGAAAATCCATATGAATAATGAATGAACAATAATATAAACGCAACATGCAACAATTTCACAGAGTTTTGGGATATCATATAAGCAAATGAGTCAATTCAAATAAATGATATATGGATTTCACATGATTGAGCAGAAGCACATCTATGAGTGGGCCTGGGAGGTCATAGGCCCACCCACTTGGGAGCTGGCCAAGCCAATCAGAATGAGTTTTTCCCCACAAAAGGGCTTTCTTACAGACAGAAATACTCCTTAGTTTCATCAGCTGTCCGGGTGTCTGGTTTCAGACGATCTCGCAGGTGAAGAACCCGAATATGGAGGTCCTGGGCTGGCATCGTTACAAGGAGGCGTCTTATGGTGGAAAAATGTTTATTAAATTCTCTGACAACAGCTCTGGTGGACATTCCTGCAGTCAGCATGTCAATTGCACACTCCTTTGAACCTTGAGACATCTGTGGCATTGTGTCATGTGACAAAACTACACATTTTAGTATTGTCCCCAGCAGAAGGTGCACCTGTGCAATGATGCTGTTTAATCAGCTTCTTGATATCCAACACCTGTCAGTTGGATGGATTATCTGGGCAAAGGAGAAATGCTCACTAACAGGGATCTAAAACATATTTTTGCACAAAATGTGAGATAAATAAGCTGCATGTGTGTATGGAACATTTCTGGCATCTATTGTTTTAGCTCATGAAACATGGGACCAACACTTTACATGTTGCGTTTATATGTTGTTCAGCAATAGATCCACCAACCAGTAGCCTATATTAGCAGAGAGAAAGTTGCTCTATAGTATGTCCATCCAATGTAGCAATGACATGATTACATATTCTCTTGTATGATGTTAAATGCTCTTTGTTCAGAAGCTAAAGATAAACTACTACCACTTGAATAAAGAACAGAATCAATCTGCATAACAATTAACATCCGCTGTTTCAATAGGATCCCCAATGTTGTTGATATACAGGATGTACATCAGTGGTCCCAAAATAGAACCTTGCGGAACACCTGAGCACAACTCTATGGCCTGATGATGGACTTCATGAGACAGCAGAGGGAGCACGCCCCTATCCACATTGACGGGACCACAGTGGAGAAGGAGAAAAGCTTCAAGTTCCTCAGTGTACACATAACTGACAATCTGAAATGGTCCACCCACACAGACAGTGTGGTGAAGAAGGCGCAACAGAGCCTCTTCAACCTCAGGAGAATGAATAAAAGTGGCTTCACATACTTCACATAAAAGACCCTCACATACTTTTACGTATCACATTTGAGAGCATTCTGTCTGGCTGTATCACCGCCTTGTCTGACAAATGCATCGCCCGCAACCGCAGGGCTCTCCAGAGGGTGGTGCGGTCTGTATCATCGGGGGCAAATTACCCGCCCTCCAGGACACCTACAGCACCCGATGTCACAGGAAGACCAAAAAGATCATCAAGGAAACCCGAGCCACGGCTTGTTCACCCCGCTATCATGCAGAAGGCGAGGTCAGTACAGGTGCATCAAAGCTGGGACTGAGAGACCGAAAAACATCTTCTATCTCAAGGCCATCACTAGCCAGATACCACCTGGTTTCTCAACCCTGCACCTTAGAGGCTGCTGCCCAATGTATATAGACTTGGAATCACTAGTCACTTCAACAATTGTTGCATACTGTTTTACTCATTTCGTCTGTACTGTATATACTGTATTCTACTGTATTTTAGTCAATGCCACTCCAACATTGCTCATCCTAATATTTACTGTGCCTTCGGAAAGTATTCAGACCCCTTGACTTTTTCCAAATTTTGTTACGTTTCTTAATTTAATTATTTTACTTTTAGATTTGTGTATTGTTGTGAATTGTTAGATATTACTTCACTGTTGGAGCTAGAAACACAAGCATTTCACTACATCTTAATAACATCTGCTAAATATGTGTATGTGACCAATACACTTTGATTTGATTTGATTTGGTTGACTTGTGAAGTCATGTCCAGGGAGGCCATCTTGGATTTTGGTAACTAGTGAGGCCAAGACGGTCCTCCCATCCTTGATAGCCTCCTTTTGGAAGACGGTCCTCCCCATCCTAGATAGCCTCCTTTTGGAAGACGGTCCTCCCATCCTTGATAGCCTCCTTTTGGAAGAAGTCCTCCCCACCTCGATAGCCTCCTTTTGGAAGACGGTCCTCCCCTCCTTCGATAGCCTCCTTTCGGCGAGGAAACAAAGGTCTACCTTACCTGAGTCCTTCACAGAAGAGTTTTGAAAATCTGCCACACCGATTCGATTCAGCTATTGTTTTCTCGGAGCATATCTATTTGATATGGAGGTCTCCTAGTGACAGTGAAAAAGTAAAATGGTCTTTGGTCCGGTGAACCACACTCCTGTGATGAGTAGCCTGCCCCTGCATGAGATCTAAAGGCTTTAACATAGTGAGCTAACATGGCCACGTGGATGTGGCACACAGGTGATCTGGGTTAAAACCCAGTCGATCAAATATTTTGACTGACTGCAGTTTGTTGGAGAAGCCGATATATTGAAATCGATACATTTTAGAATCCTTTCCAGTGATTACAGTACGTTTATGGGCTCACATATTTCCCATTGGCAAAACATGTAAGGTTTAATGGAGTGAGGGAATTCAATTATGCAAACAATGGATGTATCACAAATGTCACCCTATTCCAAACAGTGGGCACTGGTCAAAAGTAGTGTACTATCTAGGGAATAGAGTGCCATTTGGGAAGCAGGCTATGTTTGGCAAATAATCTAGAAAGCTGGATTCAGGCCACCAGCTGTCTGTATGCAGTGCCTTCAGAGAATATTCATAACCCTTGACGTTTTTCCACATTTTGTTGTGTTACAGCCTGAATTCAAAATGGATAAAATACCCCATAATGAGAAAGTAAAAACATGTTTTTAGAAATGTTTGCAAATTTATTGAAAATGAAAAACAGAAATATCTCAATGAAAGTATTCACACCACTGAGTCAGTACATGTTATAATCACCTTTGGCAGTGATTACAGCTGTGAGTCTTTCTAGTTTCTGGGTGAGTCTCTAAGAGCTTTGCACACCTGGATTGTACAATTATTCTTTAAGAAAATCTTCCACCTCTGTCAAGTTGACTGTTGGTCATTGCTACACAGGCATTTTCAAGTCTTGTTGTATATTTTCAAGACAATTTAAGTCAAAACTGTAACTAGGCCACTCAGGAACAATCAATGGCATCTTGGTAAGCAACTCTAGTGTGTATTTGGCCTTGTGTTTTAGGTTATTGTCCTGCTGAAAGATACATATTTCTCCCAGTGTCTGTTGGAAAGCAGACTGAACCAAGATTTCCTCAAGGATGCTTAGCTCTAGAGAAAAGCTATTATTTTATTTGTTTCCAAAAAAAAAAAAGGTTTTGCGGCTGTCCTCATAGGAAAACCCTTTTTGGTACGAGGTAGAACTATTTTTGATTCCATTTAGAGAACGATCTGTGGAAAGTGTTCTACATGGAACCCAAAAGAGTTCTACCTATGGGGACAACCAAAGAACCCTTTTTGGTTCTAGATAGTACTTTTTTTGTAGTCCTTGCCAATGACGAGCATACCCAAAACATGACGTAGCCACCACCATGCTTGAACATATGAAGAGTGGTTTCAGTGATGTGTTGAGTTGGATTTGCCCCAAACATAATGCTTTGTATTCAGGACATAAAGTTAATTTCTTTGTCACATTTTTTGCAGTATTACTTTAGTGCCTTTGCAGAATGCATGTTTTGGAATATTTGTATTCTGTACAGGCTTCCTTCTTTGCAGATAATTGTATGTGTGGGGTACAGAGACGAGGTAGTCATTAAAAAATCATGTTAAACACTATTATTGCACACAGTGTGAGTCCAAGCAATTTATTATGTGACTTGTTAAGCACATTTTCACTCCTGAACTTATTTAGGCTTACCATAACAGAGGGGTCGAATACTTATTGACTCAACACATTTCAGCTTTACATTTTTAATCAATTTGTAAACATTTCGAATAACATCATTCCACTTTGACATTATGGGGGATTGTGTGTAGGCCAGTTACACAAAATCTCAATTTAATCAATTTTAAATTCAGGCTGTAACAACAAAATGTGGAAAAAGTCAAGGGGTGTGAATACTTTCTGATGGCACTGTATGTACTGAACTGTAATCTGCTTTAGCAGAGAACTCCTGGGATCTAAATCGCCCCCTATTCAGTGCACTTTCTTTTGTCGAACTCCCATAGGACTCATGGTGAAAAGTAGGGCACTATGTAGAAAATATGGTGCCATTTGGGACGCAAATAAGTTGCATTATGTAGAAAGCAACATAAAGGGGCGGGGCCTTTTAGCTGAATGTAGATATTTGTCATTGAGGTGAATCTAAAAACATGTCACATTTTGGTGTCACTTTAGAAGTTACCAGAAGAAGCTTAATTTCTGCTAATCTTCTAGAGATGAAAAAGCTAGAGTCAAAAGTCAAAAGAGATATTCTGATTTCAAAAGCGCACACACAAACCCACACACAGTTCTGAAGGGTACCAGGCCAGTTGGACAGAGATCCATGATAATTTCCTCCAGCTCTTTAAATGTGATGACGGACATTAAAATAAAGAACACTGACTTTTCCCTTCAGCAAGCCCATTCTCAAATGATGAAACGGTGTGATGAAACGGTGTGTGTGTGAGTGTGTGAGTGCGTGTGTGTGTGTGTGTGTGTGTGTGTGTGTGTGTGTGTGTGTGTGTGTGTGTGTGTGTGTGTGTGTGTGTGTGTGTGTGTGTGTGTGTGTGTGTGTGTGTGTGTGTGAGTTTGAGTGCAAGTGCAAGTGTGAGTGAAAAGAGTTCCGGGTCGTGTGAAAACTTTTATCTAGATGAGTATGGAGGTTCATAGAGAGTACCTCACCTCTTCTCTTCTCTCTCTATCTCTGTCTCCCTCTATCTCTCTCTCTCTCTCTCTCTCTCTCTCTCTCCATCTACAGTGCATTGGGAAAGTATTTTAGCTTATTTACATACAGTTGAAGTCGGAAGTTTACATAGACTTCCACAGAATTAATGTTAACAAACTATAGTTTTAGCAAGTCGGGTAGGACATCTACTTTGTGAATGACACAAGTAATTCTCCCAACAATTGTTTACAGACAGATTATGTTGACTGTGCCTTTATACAGCTTGGAAAATTCCAGAAAATGATATCATGGCTTTAGAAGCTTCTGATAGGCTAACTGACATCATTTGAGTCAATTGGAGGTGTACCTGTGGATGTATTTCAAGGCCTACCTTCAAACTCAGTGCCTCTTTGCTCGACATCATGGGAAAATCTAAAGAAATCAAGACCTCATAAAAAAAATTGTAGACCTCCACAAGTCTGGTTCATCCTTGGGAGCAATTTCCAAATGCCTGAAGGTACCACGTTCATCTGTAGAAACAATAGTATGCAAGTGTAAACACCATGGGACCATGCAGCCGTTATACCGCTCAGGAAGGAGACGCGTTCTGTCTCCTAGAGATGAATGTACTTTGGCGTGAAAAGTGAAGAACAGCAAAGGACCTTGTGAAGATGCTGGAGGAAACAGGTACAAAAGTATCTATATCCACAGTAAAACAAGTCCTCTTCTGGTCTGATGAAACAAAAATAGAACTGTTTGGCCATAATGACCATTGTTATGTTTGGAGGAAAAAGGGGGAGGCTTGCAAGCCGAA